>SMGU01000137.1:0-11487 GCA_004348175.1 Puccinia novopanici
ACCCACAGGTTTCAACACCCCCCCCTCGCCAAGACTCAAGACTAAATAACCGTATGTACAAAAAGGCTTAAGAGTCAATGAAAGACAGAAAGTAGATAGAAAAAATAAATCATCTAGAATTCAAGAGAAGTTTCCTAAGAAGTTCAAATGGTTCTTTCGTTAGTGCTTTGGTCATAATGTCAGCCAGTTGGTCTTTAGTAGGAACCCATATCAAATCGATTTTCTTTTGAAAAAGCGCTTGATTAGTGAGATAGAACTCTCTGTCAGTATGTCTTGTTCTTTTGTTAGCTGAGTCGTCAGTGGAGACGCGAATTGTGGCCTCATTGTCGCAATGCATTAAACCAATGAAATCTTTCTTAAGGATGTCTTTAAGCAGATGTCTCACCCATAGAACTTGCCGTGTACTATGGCCTAGAGCCATGTATTCCGCCTGGCAAGTCGACGCCGCAACCGTTGCCAGACGTCTTGACACCCAGAGGATTGGGCAGTTGTAGAAAGTCACCACTGTTCCATAGGTTGACTTTGCAAATTCGCCTCCCCACGAAGCGTCACTGAAACATTTGAGCGGTTTCCCAATTCTTGATGGGAATAAGTTGAGTGACAAGTTTCTCGTTCCTGCTAGGTAATTGACCAGATGATGAATTGCTTTCCAGTGGAGTGTACCTGGCTTGGCTGCAAAACGAGCTAAGAAGTTAGTAGCGTATGCCAGATCAGGCCTTGTCCCCACTGCAAGATAACTGAAACTACCAATAATCGACAGATACTTCTTTGAACTGGAAGCATTGCCAAGTTCATCAGTTACCAGGTTTGCGTTTGGGCCCATCGGGACAGTTGATGTACTGTTACCATCCCAGTTCTCCTTCAGTATCCTGGATATCAGTGCTGATTGGTTCAGAACAAAACCCTCTGGTTTTCTGACGATGGTGACTCCGATGATAGAATCTAAACCGTCAGCCCACTTAATCTGCAGAATACCCTTGAGCGAATGCTCCAGATCCTTGAGAAGATTTTCACAGGAGGCCGTGACAACTCCGTCGTCGACGTGGACCCATATGACGCCAATCTCCGAGGAGTGTTTGAGGACGTAAAGGCTATTGTCATACTGGCTAGCTACAAAACCAAAATTAGCAAGAACCTTCTTTAGATACAGCCACCAGCAGCGAGCTGCTTGTTTGGTACCATAAAGCGCTTTCTTGAGTAGTAGGCCGTGTCCTTTCGGGATAGTCATTCCCTCAGGAGGCCGAACCCATATTTCCTCCTCTATTGGTGAGTTCAGGTAGGCTGCGACGAAATCAAATGAGTGAACAGGCCAATTGAAATAGGCTGCAATTGAAAGGATCAGCCTCAAGGAAACAAAAGTTGCCGTTGGGGCATAGGTCAGGTTATAATCAACGCCTTCACGTTGAGTGTATCCCTTAGCAACAAAACGTGCTTTATACCTTTCTTCACAGCTTGCCGTCGCGGTTTCAGCGCAAAGACCCATCTCCCATCCATCGGATTCTTGTCTGTCGGCATCTTCTTGATGATCCACACTTTCATGCGTTCCAGATTGCCAAGTTCTTCTCGCATGGCCACGTTCCACTTTTCCGATTCGCTCGATTTGATAGCCTGTGCATAAGTACGGGGAACAGTAACAGAGAAGATTTCACAAGACCTCATGATTTCATCAATGACCATTTCTTGGTTCAGAAATTCCTTTTCGTCAGCGAAATCCCCTAACTTCAGAAGGTTAGCTTCAGGTCCCTTGAGTAGATTTGTAGTGTGTGTTGCTACAAAAGATTTTTCTAGACGCGGTCTATGACCGTGGTCGTCTGACTACCTGCAATGATTTATCAGGTGAGGTTGGTGGAGTGTCACGTGATTCCGGAGCTTGACTTTCTGGGTTAGTGACATGCTGTTCTGGTTCCCTAAAGATGGGCATCAGTGGAGGCACCGTTGTTTTACCAACGGGAATAATGGACTTGGTTATGTCATTGGAAGAAAAAGTAGCCCAAGCTGAGCTTACATATGTGTCTGACTGGGGAATCCAGAACAGCCAGCCCTTGCTGACGTCCAGTTGGCAAACCACTCGAGCCGCTATGGCTTTTTGATCCAACTTTTTTCTCTTCTCGGGGCCACCAGGATCCATGCCCAGTCTCCAAAGAGTTTGATTCTGTCAAAGTTTGGTTTCCTCTTGAACATGGCCTCGAACGGTGTCAGTAGTCCGCTGGATTGATTCGGAATCCTGTTCAGCATGTGGCAAGCCCACAAGTAGGCAAAGCCCCAGAACCGCTTGTCGAGTCCGCTGTCTGCAAGAATAGTGCGAGACATATCCCGAGCGTGCGATTGAACCGTTCTACCATTCCGTTCTGAAAATGATGATATGGGAGGGATCTTTCACCCAGAATTCCTTTTTCCTGCATAAATCTTGTCAGCGTGTGGTTAGCAAATTCACCACCATTGTCACTGCGGAGAATTTTCACACGAGACTGTACTTGCCGCTCAAGACGAGTGATTGTCGTCATGATGTATGAGTTGGAATCTGACTTGTTCTTGAGCGGTTTGACAAAAGAATACCCTGAAGCCAGATCCCGCATGGTCAGCAGAAAGCGGGACCCGTCCACGGCGTCTGATTCGAAAGGCCCAATCAAATCCACTGCCAGAACCTCCCCTTTTTCTGCTAGTCGATTGCTGGACTTGAGGTTATTGAGGTGAGTACTTTTGCTCATCGCGCAAACTGGACATTTTATTTCTCCTGCAGGGATTGACTTGGGGAGGTTCAAAGCTGAGTTATTAGCTATCATTTTCCTCAGTGTTCTCAGGCCGACATGTCCCATGACACGATGCCAATGTAACAATATTTTCTCATTGTTAGTTAGCTCTTCTGGTCTCCAGTTTATAGATGGGAATGTTCAACGGGGGTTGAGAACGGGGCAGGGTTAATTGAGGGAAGTGTAGCATTGCACGCATGTGGTAGAGAAGAAGAAATAGGTCTGGAAGAACATGAAATTTTTGGCATAACTGGATGCGGGAAGATCCACTTGTTTTTCTCCCTCACGAAAGGGCATCAAAATATACGACGGTTTAAGGATGAATAAATCACAAAAGCATCCTGTCGGTGATCGTATGCAAATCTTGCATTAGCTTTCCTCAGGGCAGCTAGCGATATCAGAGTGGCACGAGCATGCTCACAATATAAAACCCCCTTTAGGATGATGGAGTCCCCATCTACTCCTTCAAAAGTCAGGTCACCGGCGCCAACTACAAACGCCCGATCAGAGTTAGTGGCCGTTTTAAGCGGCACAGGACTAGAGAAACGAGTGAAAGAAGAAAGGGAATTTAGATTGCCAGTAATATGATGGGATGCACCAGTATCCAAAATTGGATTCTCCCTTGGAAGTTCTCCACCAGCGCATGCTCACAAGACGGCTGATCTGGTTGATCATGCTTGTCGTCCACCTCCTCGCCAAGTTCCACCATACGCCCCGTGGGTTGTGTCTTGAAAGAAGACGTACCCTGCCCTCGACTCTGATGAGGTTTTGTCGATGGCTTCCCGGGTGGTTGATACAATTTCGTCCCACCCCCTGAGTTCGATTGTTGATGGAAAGGCGGCTTGTTGACAGTCGGATAGGTACCCACCATTCCGTAGGGTGCTACAATTGGGTAGAAGCCCTGGTACTGTTGATGATGTTGAACAGGGGGCGGATGAAAGGACTGTTGAGACCCTTGGTGAAAGGTTTATGTCCTGCTTGACGTAGGGAAGGACATTGGTCGGCGAAGTGATTGGTGAACGGCATTCCCAGCACAATCTAGGTCTGGCAGCCATCCCGGTGATCTCGTGTGGGTCGACAGTGGCTTGGTTGACTGAGTTATTTTCAGGTGACTGTGTCATTTCGGCGACATCAATTCCGGAGGTATTGGCGGGAAAGGAAGTACTGGCAAAGTTGACTTGGTGTTTGACCGCGTCTAGCGTCTTCACGACATGGTTGATGTTGATGTAGGCTCTCTCTTCTTCGTCGTCTACCAAAGAATTGAAAGTGTTCTCGAGACGGCGATCAACTTCTTGTTGGACTGGCGAACCTTGTTCGAGACCGTTCTGAAGCATGATTGCGATAACTTCATCGTTGGTGAGTTTGAATTTGGTCCCTTCCAATTCGTCGATGATGTCCACGGCGGCGCCAACGGCTGCTGAAGTGCTTGTATAGTCGGACATCTTGAAGGAGATGAGTTTACGCCAAAGAGAGAGTTGTTTCGAACGACTGGGAATCCAAAATCGACTTTGAAGATGTTGATAGAGGTCGTAACATTTTTCTTCGCCAAGTCGACCAAGCGTTCGGTGGAAACTTCTGTCTACTGAAGCAAAGAGGATGGCTCGGCCGATCTTTTCTTTTTCCGTTGAGCTCGAGATTTTCAAATACCACTTAGCATCGCCAAGTGCTTCTCGGGCCCGTTCTGAGAGGAATTCACGCCAAACGCCGAAGTTTGATCCATCAGCCAACAGTTTGTCATCATCTTTGATCCTTGAAACGATAGAGTTGATGATGGTTGCCGATTGAGCTTGAGACGACGGTTTGGAAGCTGATGCCACAGCCTGGATAAGCCGGGTAAGCATATCTTCGTCAATTGAGAATGATCGTTGACGCTCATGTGGAGGATGATCTCTGGGGACAGCGACTTGACGGTTAGAAGCTGGGTTTGTTGTCGGGGTGTCTGCTCTGGAGGAGGATGCCATTGGTGGGTGGGGAGGAAGTGAAGAGTTGGTGGAGTCGGAGGAAGTTGTGTATGGGGAGTTGGTGAAAAAGAAGGGTGGAATTTTGGATGTTCGAGATGAGGAAGGTGGAAAGGAATATAGGTGTGAGAGGAAAACAACGAGGAGGGAGAGAAAGGAAAAAAAATAAGATTTTGTTCGATGGTCTTTGGATCGCTGACGATCACCACGTGTCTGTTCAGCCTCCAGTCGGCGTCCCGACTTAGAATATCCACAGAGTTAGCTAGACTCGTGTTGCTTAGTTAGACTATCCGTAGATCACTATGCTTCTCCTACACCGGATATACAGTAGCTATATCGAGAGGAAACAAAATGAAGAGAAAAATATCCTACGCCGGACGAGAGATTGATGAGGAAAGGGGTACCCTACACCGGGTTTAGAAATATGGTGATGGTTGATGTCCTACGCCGGACTAAGAATGAAGTGTAGCGAGATTCTTTAAAAGGTGCTCATAACCTAATGAGACAGAATGCTGAGTCGAGTAATGTTAATTACTAGAGATGATGATCATGAACAGGAACTACAAGCTCTCTAACTATATACCTCCCCGGGCTACTCCCCGGTGTCTCTCCTTGTGTGTGAGAGTCTTGGGGAGCTACCCGGAAACCTAACCCACAGGTTTCAACACGCCCTCCCTTGGCGCAACCGCAACGGGTTCCGGAAGAGCGACCGAATGACGGCGCACCAATGCGGGGTCAATGGGGCGTCCCAGGGGTCGCACCTTGGGTGTCCCACCCAACCCGGTGTGTACTATTCAAGACTGGCCCTATCCGAAGACCTTGTCGGAGCTGAATAAATTCTTGGGTTATTTAAATTTCTATAGGAAATTTATCTCTCGGTTTTCTTCAGTGGCCGCGCCGTTGACTTCGCTCACGAAAGAGGGGGTCGATGTGAAAGTCGGATTAGAATCAGCTAGGTGTCAAGTGGCTTTTGCTACGCTTAAAGATTGTTTTACGCGGGCCCCGTTGTTGTGCTTTAGCTTTCCTTCCACCTACGCAGTGGTCACAAGGAATAAGAAATCTGTCTATTGCGAACAAGGAAAAAAAGGAATGAACTTGCTTGATCATCACCGAGCGCATCTAGGGAATTCAAAACAAGTACCCAGGGTTATCGTCAGGATTAAACAGGTTCAAGAAAATTTTGGTTATTCTGCTTTTTCCGCAACCCGTTCCTGAGGGCGCTGCGCGCCCTCCTCCTCCGGGGAGGAACTTGGTTAAGTTCGCTTCGGGCCGTTCACCAGAGCATCACATTCTACCTCACGACCCAGCACGGTGCCATCTAGTTACCCCAGTCGGCAAACACCTCCGTTGATAACTGATCATTACATATCCTCACTGCTTCGTCAGACCCTGGTTCGATCCCCCCATCCTTGCTGCCCAGTCACCCTGTACTGGCTTGCCGTTGCTTGCGTCCCTCGCTCTAACGCCATGCGGAGTCTCAGATGCGGTCTCGCCGGCCTCGTCATCCTCCTTGGCATCGTTCACACCCAAGGGAACACCCTGGAAGAGTTCCTCAACAGAAAATGTACTCGGTGCAGAGCGTTGAATCGGTACGGTTGCCGAATAACAAGTACCAGAGTGACGCAAACCCCATGCGATGGCCCTATGTACTGTAAACACGGCACATTCCTAAAGCTTTGCAATGGCCGCAAGATCGATCTCACTTTGCAATGCAAAACTGCACAATGTAAAATGGAAACCATAATCTACGGTCATAGCTGTAGCGTGAAACTCGCCGAAAGTCACCCCCTGGTACTGTGCGAATCACCTTAAGCAGTGGCCCTCCTTAAGGATTGAGGAAATAAACATATTTTTTTCTTAACCTCATTTCCCCCTGAAGTCTGCCAGCCTGATTTCTGCCTACCCCTCCATCGCATTGCTTCACCATCTTCATCACATCTTTTCCCGTCACCCTTCCTCAAGGTACCAGAAAAGTGCATACAAGAAGTTGATCTATAAATCAGGATTCCTGTGGCTTGATATCATCACTTCCCCCACCACAATTTTATCCAAGAGTCCTAGCACCAAGACTGCCAATAGTGAGTTGCACAAGAAGCTATCAATGATCCCATCACACCTGTGCAAGGCCAGTCACAATGATGAAAATTTTCTTCATGAATGGTCATCATCCCCAGTTCAGTGCTATATGAAATCATCCTCTGGACAACCTGATTTGGATGGGTTTCACAGCAATATACAAAAAATTGAAGAGAAAGAGGTTGAATGTTTGATACAGGCTAGGGATAAACAAACATGTCACTAGAATCCTAATGAAAAGGCATCAACAATTTATCAAGAAGGAGACCAAGTATTATTGCTGAGGAAATTTATTCAATCAAGACAAATCAATTCAAAGTTTGACTATAGGTGGATAGGATTTTTTAAGGAATACTATTCCTGGCATCAAGGTAGCTGACACTAGAAATACTTGACTCTGTTCTATTTGTTCCTTCAGCTTCTTATCCATTAATTTAACTGTTGTGGCTGTTCCATCCCAGAAAAATCCATTGAATTTTTGTTCTGTTGAAAATTGGGAACACTTAATTTTGTTCATTAAAAACCCTATTTGTATGGATCTCTCTACTATCTTTGATATCAGGGGGTTCAAAGTTGAAACCCCATGCACGCAATTTGCCAAGGCAAGAAAAATTCTGCAGGGGCTTGCCTGATTTTAGGCAAGCCACTCTGGCCAAAAATGCTACCATGATGGCCTGCCAAGGCAAAGAAAGTTGGCTCAACCACATTGTCACTCCCATTCTTCATCACCACTTCCATCCAACAGCCACCTCTCCTCATCACCCTCCAATCCAAAAACAGACTTGACTCACCATGGCAACTCCAACCACTTCCAAGACCCCCCCCCCAGAAAATAAAACACCAATAAAAATGCATTTCACTGGGATTGCAATGGTATTGACAGCAGGAGCAGCAGCATTGAAAGAATCTTGGATTGGTTCACCATCAGCTCAAACTACCAAAGATTTCAAGGTGATCTGGAGGAGGGGAAACAAAACAATCATTCAGATAATGAATTAAAATGGGATAATTACTCACTGTGATGCAAAAGACAAATTCAACTACTCATACTGTTTTTCATATCTTGTTCTGACTATTTTCTATTCTCATCCATTGTTTAGGTATCAACCAAAAGATCAGTGATTTTCAATCCTTTCACAAAACAGCCTGTGACTGGAAATGTGACATGAATATGAATGGATTTCTAGGAAAATAAAACCAGTCCAAGGAAGACAGAAAAAAAAACTCAACATAATAAATAATCAATAGATAAGAGAACATGAAAGAGAAGCAGCATACCACTAAATGAGATGGATATTTTAATAAGACTATTCAAGGAAGTTATGGAAGCAAGGGGCTTTTCAGAAGCAGAACAAGAAAAAGAAAACAACAAAAATTAAGAAGGGAAATACATCAGTGATTTAGCCAACAAGCAACAAAACAGAGAAAAATAAAAAATAACAAACAGTGCAATCAGGGCAAGGACTGAATATGAGGACAGAAAAAGTAAGTGGGTGGAAAAGGGTTGATAGTCAAACTGAGAGAACCAAGATGAGAATGAGGAAGGTTAGACTTTGAGCTGATTTGCTGAGAGAGAGAGTGAGAGGGTGAGGATGTAGTTACACAGAGTCTTTGAGCTATCTTGAAGTGAGCCAGTTGCTGCTCTTGATGGTAGTAAATCTTGAGGAGTTATTGATGAAGTTGAAGAAATTTGATGAGCTTGAACCAATTGACTGAAGTACTTTCAGACCAAAACCTAAGTGATATCACAGGTAAAGGCTAATCTTCTCAGATTAGGTTTGTGCTCTGAAGAGTGCGCATAATCTATTAGAGTATTGTGCTGACACAGAGTATCCAAAAAATAATTTTTTTGGGGTTCAAGACAGTTGGTGGTATGCTATCTTCAACTCATGACTTTACCTCTAACCAACTGACAACATTGGATTAAAATTGTAGATCAGGTTAATCTTTTATGTTGCTATTGGGATCTCCTTGATGCCATTATGGGATCAAGGTCAGTTGCAAACATCTCTTAAATTGATATTTGGTTACCAATCAAATGGGAATTATATCAAGCAATCTAACAACCAGCAACATCTTGAATGAAGATTTTAGCCTTCCAAGCAGTGAGAGGGATGAACCTGTTTCTGATTCCAAAGAAGAAGATGACATGGAAACTCTTGAAACACCTCCTATAGTTCCAGCTTCAAAATCCACTTCAACCAAACAAAAAAAATGAAGAAAGGAGAAAAAAAAACATCCTAGTACTGGAACTACCTCCAGTAAAAAAGAGTAAAGGGAAATAATAAAGGTAAGAAAAAAAAAACCAAGGAATTATACATTCAATCTTCCATTACCAGAATAAAAGCTGAAATGACCAAGGCTTGAACAACAGAAACATAGGCAAATGTTGCATTCATGCACAAGTTAAGAGATTTGGGTCTGGAGTTTAATGAAATAAAAAAGAGAGTGGATGAGGAGTTTAATCCTGGCTGACTCTGATCCAGAGGGCTCCAACTCTGATTATTAAAGTTCTTAGGTGCTCTTTATTTTTATAGATGTTCTATTCTCATTTTTTTTTCTTTAAACCAATTTTGATTGGATTGGTCTCCTTTATTTTTTTGAGAAGGATGTTTTGTTTGTTCTTAATAATCTCTCTTTTCTTTGCAGAGAATAGCTGTCTTTCTCAAGTCTTTCAAGGAAATGCAAGACAAAAATTTCATTTCCTTTTTTTCGAAACATGAAATTTTTTTAAAAAAAAAAAAAACTACATGTATGTTTTGAGTGTGTTTATGTACTAGTTGAATCCAAGATATTGGAGCACACCCTTGAATACTTCCTCTCAGAGTTGGTTTGCAGATCTGTTAACACATAACCACTGAAGTTCTTTGTTGTTGACAGGACTGAGGGGGTTGATTGAATCATGATCAATAGCTGGCAAGTTGTTTTTCAGGAGGAAATTTTGGAGGACCACACAGGCACCTATCCACTGTGTGATACTCCTCATGATTTCCGCAGTCAAGGGTATTTCAAGTAAAAGAACACACAGAGACTGGAAACAACCCTTTAGAATCCCAATAAAATGCTTGTTACAAAGGCTCAGGGAGGATAATTCCTGGTTAAATATCTTCTCAAGTCAATCAATTGGTCCATGAAGTGGCATTTTGAATGCTGGTGCAAGTTTTGATTCATTTTGTCAGCTGGTTACTATTTTAGAGCCAACTTACCAAAAACTAAATAATAAATAAAATAACCATAAAAAATCTCAGTATAAAGGAAGAAATAATTAAAATAAAAATAAATTTGTGTGGTATTTATTTACAAATAAGATATATTTAAAAATACACACATGTTTTAGTAATAACCCTTCTCTAAATCTCCTCCTTTTCTCTAGTCCACTGGGATCTAAACAAAACTTGCCCATCAGGCCCCAGTTTTATTGTTATTTTAAACTCTAAACTTGTTTCCAGAAATATCTGATTGATTTAAAACACCCCAGCTTAGCAGACCCCTCTAAAAAATTAAGGGTCTTTGACCTGCAACCCCCAGGAATTGACAAGCAACCCCCATTTTGCGGGGGCGTCGCAGGGGTTGCCGGCTACAGTTGCAACACGGTCCGCAGCTGGTCCTGACAACCAATTTTGGTCATCAGGTCAGCCATGGTCTGCGTTGTAAGACTCAAAAGGTGTTGTGAAACCCTTTTGCTAAATTGAGAAGGGGATGGATGAGTTGCAAGCTCTGCCCTTCTATGCTATCAGCAAACAAGACCACCAAGATCGCTTGGCAGTTTATTTAACGTGATAGGGATGGTCTGGTTCAAGATGGCTATGGACCAAGGGAGATCTTATATATAAGAGTGAGTGATTGCTGTTGATGATGATGATTGATGAGTGATGAGATGAGTGGTGATGAGTATGGATGAGGAGTGTTGAGTGATGAGGAATGAGATGGGTGATGTGGGATGAGATGTGTGATGTGGGATGAGATGTGTGATGTGGGAGCAAGTGCTACAACCAGGGATTGAACAGAGGTTCTAGTGATGGGGGGTTATAGAGTGAAGAAGTTTGTTGAGTTTGAAAGGGGGAATAGCCTAATGGCAATTGAACCTGTTAGACCTAGGTCTTGACCAGGGATTGAACCAAGGGGCCTTATGAAAGGGTAATGAGGGATGTTATTTGGGATGTAAGGGTTGTAATATGTAAGGGTGTCTAATTTTGTAAAACTATAATATAGAGGGGCTAATAATATAGAGTGACCAGAAAGGGTAGTTTTATAGGGGATAAGACTATTAGACTATGTGTAAAAATCTGATGGGAAAATCTGGTGAGGAAGGGGGAACAACTGAAGGAGAGCCCCCTAATATAGACAAGAGTGAGGGAATTTAGCTACAAGGTGAGAGTGAAATGAGGGATTTTGGCTGGCCTAGCTACAACAGCATTGAGGGATTTATGCTAGACTGAGGGATTTGTGCTGGCCTGAAAATGCCATGGACACAATGGAACAACCAAAAATGAGGGAAAAAAGTCTTCAGGTCATGTGTATGCACAGCCTGTCAACAAAAGGGGGTGTAAAGTGAGGAAAAAAGCTCAGACCCTGTATCAAGTGAGTGATGCAGCAAAATCAACAAGATAGGGGTAGAGAGTACATGTGACTGCATGACAGCCTGCATGGGATCTGCATGAGCCTGCATGAGACCTGCATGAGAGTGCATGAGACTGCATGAG
>SMGU01000139.1:0-21340 GCA_004348175.1 Puccinia novopanici
TCTTCCTGTTCATGTGTGCGCTCATATCATCTCACCTCTTCATTCTTGCCCTTTGTTTTTTTTTTTTCAGCTGTGTCACCAGTTGCGAAGAGGAGGCCGGCTGCCTCGGTTGAAGCCATCCCAACATCCTTCTCGTATCCCCGTCGAAGGACCCAAGCGTGGATTCTACCAAGGAATGCCGGAACACCAGATTTATACTACCCTCCAGATCCCATATTACTTGAGCAAGGAATGAGGAAGACGATTTTTCTCTTCCTGTCTTAAATGTCATTTGTATCAGCTAAGCGCCTTTATGTGCCAACTGCCCCCAAAGATCGCAATAAAACACACGTATCTTGCCATCTGCCTCGTCTGCTAATCTTCATGTATGCAGCCTTAGGTGAACAAATGATCCGTGCCAAAAATAACTAAATGCTATTTCTTGAGACTCTGTGGTCTCACAGGTTGGATATTCTTGATGCAACTTTTTCTTCTTCTTCTTTTTTTTTTTGTGGTTAAAAGCATGCATAGGGGTTGTGATAGCTACATACAAATGAGCTGTCTTCCTCTACCTGCTCCTGTGGTTCTTCTTCTGGTGCTGCCAAACGCAGCCTAAGCAATTGCATACATAATGCCTAAGAGGGAGATAAGATAACAATTGGAGAGGTGAAGATAAAGAATAACGTGGAAAGATAAGTGCTCATCCATAAAATCAGACCAGCAGTAAAGGGAATATCCTCTTTCTAGTGTCGCAACCCCAGCTCAACTGTCCACAGGACTCTTGGTTTCAGCTTGCCTTCAAATTAGGGTCCAGTATCACTGTGCCTCTGGTATGCCGTGCATCAGATGGCTAGCTCAGCAGGTAAAGAGCAAGTTTGTACCTCACTGTGACGTGAGTTCGAGTTCCATAGTTGTCCTTGTCTTTTCAAGGAACCCATCCCCGGGACAGAAGTGGAGCCCCGATACAAAAGGCCTTTTAAATAGACATCATTCAGCTTGCAACCTGGCCCATGATACACATTCAGTGTATTCGTGTTGGTCCCTGTACTGGTGCTCCTATACCGTGTAGCTTCTCCGCTGTTTTTCAGGAAGGGTGGATGAGGTGTGGGGTTGTTTTGGGTCAGGGGTTGCTGTACTCACGATTTGTGGGGCTCGGTCGGAGTTGGTTGAACATCTGACCGGTCGAATGAACTCCGCTTGTTTAATCAGCCGCTGTTGACCATTCTGATAAGAACCATCTCAGATTCCTTTTCCCCAGAATCCACAAACCATCCTACCAAAACCAACAAACTCATAAGTCGCAGAAATGGGCTCGCAAGCTTCGAAAGTCTCCAAGTCCACTCCACAAACTACTCACTACTCATCCACCGATGAGAAGACTCAAGCCAAGGCTGATGCTGCCTCAACCGCTGCATTACTTTCGCGCTTACATCTCTCCCAGCAACATCTCTCTAACCGCGACCCGCTTGGCAGCTCCTCCTTCGACTCGCAGCCCCCTTCCTCAGAGATCTCCCACGACCAATTCGCCAAATGGCAGAACTCGTTCGAGCGCAACGATAAGGCCCAATTTGCTAGTACCGTCCTCAGCAAGCAGCACCTCTCCCTGGCCCTACTCAGTCGTCAAGCATTGGCTGCTGATAAACACGTCTTCTCTCACACCTTGACGGTCCAGCCGTAAGTCTAACCACCCAAGAAGAAAGAACCTAACAAAAAGGGAACAGCTGGAAGGAGAAGAAACTAACCATTGATCCTTCATCCTTAGAACTCCCGTTACTAACCAGAAATCTTCTGGTCGATGCTGGCTCTTTGCCACTTGCAACGTCCTTCGAGTGGGCATAGTCAAAAAGTTCAACTTGGGTTAGCCTACTCTCCCGTCATGAATTCTCAAACCCTCCTGGTCCTGATGACCTTTTTTTTCTTCTGTACACTCTATCAGGCGATTTTGAGCTCAGTCAAAGCTACTTGTTCTTCTACGATACGCTCGAGAAGGCCAACTACTACCTCGAAAGTATGATCGACGTGAGTAAATATCCAAACTAATCGATATACCTGTTCCTGTATTCAACTCCCTTCTTTCTTTCCGTTTGAAACTCCAGCTGGCCGATGAGCCCATCGACGCGCGAATTGTCTCTCATTTGTCTTCCAGTCCCGAAGGAGATGGAGGTAAGTGCTCGATTTTCTTAAATGACCTCTCAACCCACAAAATGGCTGATTTGCTTATGATTAATTATTCAGGCCAATGGGACATGGTGGTCGGTCTGATCGAGAAATACGGGGTGGTGCCCAAGGCGGTGTACGACGAATCCTATCATTCCTCCAACTCTGGCGGGCTCAAGACTTTCCTGACCTCCAAGCTGCGAGACTTTGCGCTTGAGCTACGTCAGGTCCACGACGATGCGCTCGACCAGTCGATCAACATATTAGGCAAAGACCGAGATTCCGCCAAAGCGGATGCCGTCATGCACGCCAGGGCGGCTAAGGAAAAGATGGTCAGGCACACATCTGTTTCTCTTGTTCCGTTGGCCTTGCTCGTCTAATCCTGATGTCTTTGCTGCTCGTATAGATGGCAAAAGTATACCAATGCTTGGCCATCGCCTTCGGAACTCCTCCCTCGGCCAACTCGACCTTCACCTGGGAATACCTCGATGCCGATAAAAAAGCACACTCCCTCGTATCCACTCCTCTTGAATTCTACCACAACCACTGTTCCGGATTCAAGGTCGGTTCAGCGGCGGCGTTTTCTCTTCTACACTCTTGTCCTTATTGATCCTGGCTTGATGGGCTTTTTTTCAGGCTTCCGAATACATCAGTTTGATCAACGACCCTCGCCACGACTTCAACCAGTCGTATACCGTCAACAGGCTTGGAAACGTTTGGGGTGGGCGTTCAATCCGATATGTGAACACGACCAGGTACGTGCTTGCTTGACTTGGGTTGGTGGGAGTGACTTGACTGACCTTTGGGGTATGTGTGTGTGCGCAGTGAGACACTCAAGGACTTGGTGATCAAGATGATCAAGGCCGATAAGCCAGTCTGGTTCGGCTGTGACGTTGGCCAGATGTCCAGCAGCGCTTACGGGGTCATGGATACCAAGCTCTTTGGTCAGCTACCTCGCGATCTCATGATACTTCTCCGCTCCCCGCACATGAAAAGTTTGTGTATTGAGGCTCATTCCTGCGAACTTAGATTACGAAAGTGCATTTGGCGTTGCACCCCAACTTTCGAAATCGGAGCGTTTACAGACCGGGGATAGCGCGATGACCCATGCCATGGTCAGTCAAATTTCCGTTTTAACACCTCAACAAGAAGGAACGAAACTTACCCCAACATGGTGTCCTTGCTCTTTTTCGTTCCTGATGCGTAGGTCATCACGGCTGTCCATCTAGACTCGCAAGGCAACCCAGTCCGATTCAAAGTGGAGAACAGCTGGAGCGACACTGCTGGTGATCACGGATACTTCATGATGACCAACGACTGGTTCAATGAATTTGTCTATCAGATTGTGGTACCCAAATCGGTCGTCCCGATCGAATTGAAGAAGGCGTATGAAGAGAGCAAGCCCTTGGTCTTGCCTGCTTGGGGTCCGTCTCATTTCTTTATTTTTCTCTTTGCCTCGTCGGTTGGATTGCTTCCCCCCTCTTATCCTGCTCTGCTTCTTTCTTTCAGATCCTATGGGTAGCTTAGCCTAGATTCGCCCTGCAACAAATCAAATTTTTGAGATCCGATCATCGACTCTTCTCGAGAAAAGACTTCTATGCGTGTTGGGAACATATTGTGGGTACATACGCAGAAATGGACTCTCCCCTGCCAATCAATGGCTCAGTAAACTAAAAAATATAAATAAACATTATTTCATGTTCATTGTCTTGGTCCTCCTCCAGTCTCAACCTTGTTTTATTATTTCTATTCACACTCTCTCTCTTGTGTCATTCTCTCATCGTAGCTTTCTCTTCCTTGTTCCCTATCTCTCTCTTTTCATGTGACAACAAACATGCATCATGTGAACGCACATATGCAGCAATGATAGCAACAGCACGTTTCTTCACTCACTCCTATCTTAACAAAGCACCGCCAGGTGTAGTCTTGCTGTAGACAGTTTTGCACCCAACCACATGAGGGCACTTGTACCCTCTCCCCTTCCTTGCAGGAGAGGATCTTGGAGAGTTGCAGCTGCTGCTTCAGTTCAAGTGCTGCACATATTTTTCCGGGAAAGAAAACTCTTACCCTGGAGGTCTCCTCTTGACATACCTGCCTGCTTCCTCTTTATGCTCATAAAATGATAAGGGAAAAAAAAAAAGGTGGGTGAATGGGCCCATTAAGTGCTCTGAGAAATCTTTCCTCTTTTCAAAAAATATAAATTCAAAGAAGGGAAATATAAGGTGTTGTATTGACTGGGTTGCAAGATCAAGAAAATGGTTCAGCTTTTGCTCCTAAGCATCCAGGGAATCTGTCAGCCTCTAGCTAGTCCTGAGGTGTAAACAGGACAGTGCTAGAAGCAGACAGCAGGACTTGTGACAGTCCTGTAGACAACGAAGGGACATGTGGGATTATAAGAGGAGTCCACGCAAGAAGATTAGACTCAGAGTTAGACAGATCTTAACAAGCCCAACCATATTGTCCAAAGAGGATTGGGGCCTTTAGAATTATAACTCCGACCATCCCTCATTTCTCATTACCCCGTGGACCAAATACTTGAATAAGTGAGTGGTATGCCATTTTATCTTACTAGGTGGTCAGACCTTGAGCATATTCAGTGTAGGTTAACTACTGCTAGGCCCCTCAGAGTTGAGGTGTGGCTTTTCCCTCCCTGTGAAAGGTAGAGGAGGAACTATCCGTGAAGGAATATAGATCAGATTACCTTCTATTTCCTGTGGCCAGGCTAACCACTATAGAGGCTAGCCTGACAGCAACAGAGTTAACCACAATCAACTTGACAAAACTAACACATTCAGGGGTCTTCAAAAAACAACCCATCTAATTTGAAGACCCCCACTTCAAGGTGCTGCATGGCAATTCACAAGAATTGCCATGCACTGCCATGCAGTGCACTTGGCCAGACAGGACAGGAACTGGACAGGAGACAGGACAGGGAAAGGACAGAGGACAGGACAGATAACAGGGAATGTAATATGAGGAGGTGAGAGGATGTGAGCAGAAATGAATCTGAGATTCTGACATGTCTAACCGCCGATGACTGCTGGAGCATGAAAAAAAGACACGGGGGGTGTATGTTCATTGCAGCCAGCGCATATCAACCCCCCAGTACTTTCCAAAGTGTTAGGCTAGGTCTTCATGCCTGCCTTTTCCAGGAAATCCTTCAGCTTCCTCCAACCAAGCGCTTTGGTGAGTACATCGGCCAGCTGCGCGTCCGTCCCAATCCATTGGATGACAACCTTGTTGAGGTGCAAGATTTTGTTGATGATGTGAAACTCCCGCTTAAAATGACAATGATTATTTCTGGTTGCACAGTCGGAGCTGTTGGCGATGGCGGGTTTTGTTGTCAGAAAAGAGAGTTGGTGGATTGAACGGAGCAAGCTGGTGAGCCAAAGACGAGATCCATTGAACATCCTTTGCCCCAAAAGACAATGCCATGTATTCAGCTTGACAGGTTGATCAAGCAACACAGGTTTGACACTTGGAGGGCCATGAGATTGGAGCATTCCATGCAAGGGTGAAAAACCCATGCACTGATCTACCACCTTCACCACCCCAATTAGCATCAATGTATGTGGTTACACAGGCCTCCAGAGAGAGGGCCTGGTTGGCAATGATTGGAAGACTGTATCTTGAGGAATAACAGATATAGGAGATCAGGTGGCAGAGAGCTTTCCAGTGAGAGGGGTTGGGATTCATGGAGAAACACACCAGAAAATTGACTGCAAAGGTGATATCCGGCCTGGACCCCTGAGACAGGTAAAGGAGGCTACCGATCCAAGATAAATACTCGTGATCCATATTGGTGGCAGGGTTAGAGACCAAATCTGTCAAAGAAATTGGTTTATGAGTGACAACATTAAACGGTTCCATGGCCAGGAGCTTATCAATGAGCATTGGTTGCTCAAGGAAGAAACTGCCAGCAGTGGGTCAAACTTGGATTCCAATGATGCTTGCCAACTGGTCATCCCATTTGAGGTCCAAGTCCAAAGACAACTGATGTTGTAGGTATTTCAATAAACAAGGGGAACTAGCAGTGATCACTGCAAAAAAAACTTGATCAACTGCCTGCAGTTGACATGCAGCATTCTCCAGCCAAGCTTCCATCCAATCTCCACCTGTTTGTATATTTAGATCTTTTGGCACAGTGACTGTGCACTGTGCACAGTGACTGTGCATCCAAGCTTGGTTGAATCAATATTGGAGAAAGGTTGGAGTAACACCACAAGCTTCCTTGGACTTTCTGCATGTCAACTGCAGGCAGTTGAGCAAGTTTTTTGTGCAGTGGATGAGACCATCATCGACATGGATCCATAGCAGAGCCACATCTGCACCATTCTTGAATGTGTATGTCGATTGATCTTCAGGATTGGGGAAAAACCCTACGCCGGCAAGTTTTTGTTTCAGATATAGCCACCAACATTGGCCAGCCTGTTTTGTCCCGTAAAGGGATTTCTTGAGCTTGAGTACACAACCCTTGGTAATTTCCAGGCCCTCTGGGGGCTTGACATAAACATTGTAGTCAATTGGGATATGTAGAAAGGCGGATTTGACGTTGAAGGAAGCCACTGGCCAGGAGCATTGAGACACAAAAGCTAGAAGGAGTCAAAGAGATGAAAATTTTGGGGTCGTGGCAAAGTTCTGCTCAAAATTCACACCTTGAACTTGGTTGAAACCCTGAGCCATGAGAAGCGCCTTGTACCGCAAGATTTCCCCTTCCTGAGAACTTTTGAGAGCAAAAACCCAACAACACCCAAGGAGTTGCATGCCATCGCGATACTGAACAACTTCCCAGACACACAATTTCCTCATCATTCCCAGTTTGACTTCATAAGCCAATCATCAATGCTCAGATAAGTCACTCCTCATTGCCTCCCTGTAAGAGTTAGGGGTGTCAGAAAGAATGTTGGCGTCCGCAGTGATTGATTCCAATATTGTGTCTTGCAACTCAAATTTGCGGAACATTGAAAAGTCTCCCAATCAAGTGGGCTGGATGGAGTCAATAATTGCCTTGAGCAAAGAAACTTGCACCAAGTTCAGGGTTACATTGACAGAGGGCAAGGTGGTGAGATGAGATGGGAGGTAATTCTTGTAAAAAACTACAAATGATCCTCAGACAACTTCATTAGACAGCGGATCCCAGAGCAGCCAAGTGTTGGATGTGTCAGAGATTCCCATATGGATGAGAGGAGAAGCATGTGGCTTAATCTGCTTGCTGTGTTCAATTTGATGGAGATAAGCTTGACACCCAAACACTTGTAGCAAGGAGAAGGAGGGCACCCAACGCATTAAAATTTCAAACAGGGAAATGGTTGCATTAGCATGTACCACTCAATTGAAGATCCACACCGCTTGCCACATGGCATGTGCCCAAAGTGTAACAGGAAGGTGAGAATGTATGAGGAACAAACACGTCATTTCCATTAGATTCCAGTTGGTGCGCTTGGCACATCCATTTTGATGATGTTTGTAGGGCACAGCAAGTTCATGGCAGATGGCGTTCTCTCAAAGGAATTTCTCAAAGGCATTTGATGTGAGCTCTCCAGCATTTTTGGTCCAGAGCGTTTCGAAACTAAATCCAGTCTGTTTCTGGAAGTTTGCAAGCCAAGACTGAATCATTAATGGAGCATCTTTTGTTGTCTTCAAGCCAATTAAAGATGTGAGTCAAGAAAACATGTCTTGAATGACCACCGCATGAACAAATACATCTATTGATGCGGGATAGGGCCCCATTAGGTCCGCAAAAACTTCATCCAAAGCCGCAGGACTCATCAATGAAAGGACAATGCTGGATTTTAACTAGGGAACAGCTGTCACATGCATCTTTTGGGACCTTGAGTTTCCTATATTCAGGGAGGCCAGGCCAAGATGTTTTTGAAATGGTTTTATTCAACGTTTGAACAGAAAGATGTCCTAATCTGGAGTGCCATAGACTTGATTGTATTAAAAACATAGAAGCATGAGAGGTTTTTGATATAGAGGAAACATTGGGGGGAGGGGAGACAGGTAAAAAACATCGATATTGCCAAAGGAAAGTTTTGAAAGCAATTCCACCTTAGTACAAGGTGAAGACACTGTCAAAGGTGACAGACCCATCCCACTTGGTAAAATAGCACAAAGAGATAACTGTGTCGGCAATTCTTTGATCATGACTTAGAAAATACTGCCCCTCTGTTGATTGAAGAAAAGCTCCAACATTTGTTCTCTAATTTCTTCTCTGATTTAACTAGTGCAATGAATGATATCCCCAATGAAATTTCCAATTCTATTTTTCAACAATTCTACTTGAGAGTGAATGATTCCATTGTTGACCTCATCAAGTCTGAGGTAATCCCAACAGTAGTTTCACAAACTATTGATCATGTGAGAGAAAGTATCAGAGACATTAGGAATTCCCTTTTTGAGACTGAGCTTACTTCCCTCAAAGAGCTTGTCAATGAGAAGTTTGAGAAAACTCAAAACACATTGCTAGTCAATGAATCCCAAAACCAATCTGAGTTAGAAACCTTGAAACAAAAGATGAGTGGATTAGAGGATCTAGTTATCAATCAATTTAATTCAATGAATTCCTTGATCAATGATTTGAATGTGAATGAACACCACAGGTTTGAACAGAAAAATAGGAAGATCTGTAGCTTGTGTTCTGTTTGTGACAAAGTCTATAAAAAAAATCAACACTGTCCCCAAATCTAGGAGTAGAGCTTCTCCTCCTCATTTGACCCACAATAATCCTCTCATGAATAACCCAAGGGTTAATCCTTCCTCTCATCCCCCTCCTCCTGAGTTTCATACTGATGGGTTGGACAGAGATGAGAAACTCAGACCCCACATCTCTGTGCAGAAACTGAGACAGCTTTCCAATGAAAATGAGATTTTCCCTTTCATTAATCATACTGGTTTTGACCTTGAAATGAAGAAAGAATCATGGAAAGCTATCCCAAAGACCAGTGAATGGGAGAAGTTCTCTGGAGAACTCCCTTACAACCATGAGCTGTGGCTTAAACATGTCGATGTCTTTGTAGAGGAATACTATCTACTTGATCAAATGATAGTCAGTAGACTGACTGCCCTCCTCACTGATACTTCTAGGAACTGGTACCTAGGTATCAGATACTCCAACACTAAAAAGTCATGGGTGTGGTGGAAGAATGCCATAAGAACCAAGTTTGGAACTGACAACGGGAAATGGAGAATGCAACAGGAGTTTGAAAAGGACCATTTCTCATTAGAGAATACAAAAGTCCACAAGTGGTTTAATACCCAAAGAGAAAGACACAGGGCTTTCCAACCTGAACTCACTGAGTACTTCATCTGTGAAAAGATATTGAAGCAATGCCCAGGTACCTTAGAGCATGCTGTAAAAAGCAGATTCAAAGGTGAAGCTAGTACCATGAGTTTTGAAGAGATGGTCATTATCATTGAAGAGGTCATGGACAGAGTAATGAGATATCCCTCCTCCTCCTATAGTTACCCTAACAACAGCAACTCCCTCCATTGGAGAAGTAATTATCCTAGCAATAAAATAGATAATCCTAATTCTGAGGATCAAAAGAAGCCACAGGAACAGAGCCTGACTCATACCAATGGTAAAGAAGCCTGCCACTTATGCAAACAAACTGGTCACTATTCCAGAGAATTCCCTAGGAAGAGGAATATGATCAACAATGTTGGAATAGACTCTGAAGAAGATGTATCCTGTAAAGAATACTGTCAGGCTCTATTCTAATAACCAAGTATAGACAGGCACTTGGCTGTGCTCTGAGTGATGGCAAAGGTGATTGGGTTGAAGGGTTTTCTGTAATTGGGCAAGGTAAAAAGGCAATAAGACTTTCAGTCAGTGACTGATGCTTCTTTTCAACCTTGAACAGGGAGGGAAATCCAAGAAATTAATCAAATGGATTCTTCCTGCTGATTTCAGACAGGGAAATGGTTTGGATGTAAGTGTAGCACTTACTTTGGGGGAGTTTTCACAAGGGAACAGATAACAACTGGTACAAGAGTCATAGTACTGTTCAGGCTTGTGGTTGGTTGAAGAATATGCCAAAGTAGAAAGGGACAGTGTAAGAGATGGTGGATGAGCTGATGTTGATCCAGTGGCAAAACCACTGAGAAGAGCTACTGTGTTGAATATTTATTGGTAGTAAATAAACAAGCTGTATGGCTATTCTGTATGGGTAAAACTCTGGGGGGACAAACCAGAGGAATGCAGGTCTTTAAAAATTCTACAGGGCCTCAGAAGCGCTCAGAGGGAACGCCAGGGAACCTCTGTAGAGTTAGCAGAGCATCTCAGCAGGATCTGGGGTGTCCTTGAGGTGTAACCAGGGTACTAATGTACACATGTATCACCTTATGGATGATTGAGAGTATTATGAGGCATTTAAGAGAGTTTTAGCAGTTCTGGGGGCGCTTCCAAGTGCTCTTATCATGTGATTTATCCTTAAGAATATTAAGTTGATAATATTAGATTTAATTTGCACATGATTGGAGCAAGGTAGTGTTAAGCTATGCTCAATAATCATGTGGTAATTTTTCTAGAGCACATTTATCAATTTCCACTGGTTGTGAGCGCTTCCAGCACCCCTTCACTCCATGTAAAATGTGTTTATGATTCAATATTAATTATCCAAATGAATATTTGTACAGGTGAAAATTTTCACAGAGGCTGAACCAAGGGGTATTCCAGCCTCTGTCAAGCTGATTCCCATCCCCCAATTTGAAATAATAACCAACAAGAACAAGGTCCTCCACCAGGAAAATAGCTACAACTCAAGGACAATTCATTACATTTATTCTCCACATTATCTAGTGTCTGGAATAAATCAGTGAGTCTCCTGCTTTATATTTATACCTTTTTCTTTTTGGTCATTTCAGAAGTATACTTTCCTCTTTGCTGCTTTCTCAGCTGTTCTTTTTTCTCTATCTCTTCTGGTTTTTTCTGTGGTTTGTTGCCTAAAACATAACCACATAGGTTTTCCTTTAAAGACCCTTAGCATTCAAGCTTAAAAAATTGGACTGTCTAGGTCAATCCCTAGTCAGACCACCTCCAGTTTTCTTTGGAGAGGAGGCGTCAAAGATTATCTCCGCTTAATCCATCTTGAGCTGTGTAATCATCATTAATAATTATCATCATCAATAAGAATAAAAATAACAAAAGCATCACATTTTATTTTAAACCTCTCCTTTTCTTATTATCCTTGTGTCCTTGTCGCCACATAAGAGGCGCAGGCTCACATTGACTGTGTGCACTCAATTTGATGCCCTGGAAATCATTGGCCAATGTATATATACATATATTTCCCAAAAATCACTAGTTTAGTCGCTGATTGCCTGTACTCCTACCAATGCTGGAGAACATTTTTCTTTTTGAAGATGGTTTATTTCCACAGTAAATTTAGTCATTGTTTTGTCTTTATAAATGGCACTGTGGTGCATCATAGTATACCCATCTTTCAAGATTGGTTGGTTAGAATTTGTGTATTTTTGCTAACAGCTGGCAGATAAAATTTTGGCATTAATCAAAAATAGGCTGAGATAGACTACCGCCAGAGAATCCCTATTTGTTCAGCTACAGATACCAAAGTTTCAACTCACAGCCATTTCTTCTCAATAGTTGTAATTTAAATTGGTTTAGTTTGTGTTTCTAGTGAATTCCAATTAGAACTGTGAGAGCTGGTCATTACTCTTTAACTATCCAATGGGGAGAAATGATTAGTGTGGGTTCATCTCTCTCTGCTCATGTGCCTTGAATCCTGTGACTACAACTGTTAACTCATGTGAAAATAGCCATCAGTAAAGATTCTCTTGGTTTATCTAAGCCACTTTTTCTCCTGATCAGGCCTGTGTATGATGTGACTTACCTGAAAGATCATGTGCAGAAAATTTACCATATAAAGTAAAACATAGCATGCCCCTCAAGTTCAATCATCCCCTGTTTGAATACGTTGAGCCTGTTGATGATTATTAGTTCCAGGTATGAATCTTGATGATGCACATGTATCATTTCATCTTTCTTCTCCTCTCTTGGGGTATTTTTTTCCCTCTAGAGATGCTTGTGGTGGTGCTATGGTGGTGCACGTACCCTTGTTGTCCTGCTGTCTTTCACACCATATCACCCACTCAAAAAAAAAAAGAATGTTTTTTTTTTCGCTGGCTTGTTACACCAATGTTAATCCTCCTGATATATCCATCTATGACATGTACTGAGTGAGCCGCACAAGGCGTCGTTAAGTCTACGGACACAGGATACTTTACTACGGGATGAGGACCGCGCTGGGTCTGTACGAGGCTTGGGTGTGTGGGTTGTTTGGTTCGGGGCGACGGGGCGACGGCCACAACAGCGCGGACCGGCTGGGTTACTTTTGGCGAGTCGATGTGCGGGCGGTGTGCAGTGTGCACGTTTAGGGGCTGCGAGGGCCCGGCCTTCATCCCCGGAAGGCGTTGCCGGGCGCTCAACCTGCGGAGGTCGGCGACCGCGCCGCACGGTCATGCTCGGCCCCCGATCTATCCGGCCGTGGCCGCAGATCTTGGGCCGATCTCAACAGGATGATCTGAGCCTCGGGGCCTTGCTGTTAAGATTATACTATACATTTATATCTTATTCCATTATTTCTCACATTTATTTTTATATATACATACTTTCACACATATGTTTTCTCATCAACACATCATTTTATGTATTTACATCACTATAAATACTTCTCAGCATCCGAAATACATGTCTCCTTGGGGGAAATTTTGTCTTCAAACCATAAACACAAGATCTAGCGTTAAGAGGTTATGAGCCCGCGCTGACCTTCTGTCAGCTGAGCTTATTCTTGCTAGTAGTCTTACATCACTACACTTAGAAGCTTAACTCAATCGGCGACCAATCTTCTATTGCGTTGGCTGACTCCCCGCACAACATCGAATACATAAGTCTAACCTTCTGTTAGCACTTCGATCTGCCCACTTCTCGTGTGGTTGTGGATTTTTTGTTTTTCCGTTGGCTTTCGGCAAGGACCAATACTGTCAAAGTAATTCCTCCAACGTGTGCATCTCCGAATCGGGTTGTGGTGAACTACGCGCCACATTTGTGAGCTTCGAACAATCGTTTTGCCTCTTCTCCGTCAGTTTTTTGAATGGACAACACACGTCGAAGCTCAAATCCGAAGATTGTTGTTCCGGACTTCTCGACCCGTGTCACTCCTCCCCGTCCTTGCAAGTCCGACATTCTGTTTCCCCGCCTTCAGTCCAACTCCCCTGAAACCTCCGATTCCAGCGCTTCCACCATCTTCCAGGAATTTTCCAATATCTCCATTGATCCGATGTCGGGGCCTTCTCAACCAGAAGCTTCATCATCATCAAAAGGGAAGGAACGGGAAGATGCTGCTGAAACCCCTCCCCAGAACTCTCCGGAAGCAAAATTGAGCGCTGAGGACTTCCAGGACGTCAAAGGCGAGCTTCTTAAAATGATTTTTCAGAAGTTCATTGCCGACGCCACACCTTCATCAAAACCTCTTCAAGATCGTCTTCGATGGAGCCAGTTGGCAAAAGACATTTCTCCACACCTCAACCTCAATGGGAACAATTTTCCTATGTGGACGGCGGCAGTGAAACAGGTCGTGGGCCAGGTTGTTGGACGGAAGGACTACTTTGACAAGGACAACACGGCGGTTGATGAAGCCGCGGCGAATGGCGTATTTGTCCTCATCGAACAGTCAATCGACCCCGAGCTCCGTGCTTCCATCATTGGTATGAATGCTTTTGAGGCCTATCACAGCCTTGCCCTTCGATTCGATCGCTCTTCGTGGTCTTTAATGGTGTCCCGATGGAATGATGTTGCTTCGCCACCTGATGGTTCGGACTCGGTCGCCATGGCTTATGAGGCAGCTAAGAGGAATTGGATTGATTTGGAGAAACGCCTGAATGGTTTTACTGCCGATAAGTTGACGGCCCTTACCTTTTACTCCAGTGTACCTCGATACCAGGAGCAAATTGTGACCGCCTTGGATTCTCGCCTTTCCATCATCCCGAATTTACCGATCCCTTTGGTAGAACTCCTGAATATCGCTTCCCGGCTTCAACAATCAAACGCGGAATCAGGGGCTACTGTCAGTTCAATCGCTCGTGGGAGTGGGAATGGTCGCCGGGGTGGTCGTCGTGGCAATGGTCGTGGATATTCAAATGCGAACAGGCCGCCATCCAATCCTGTGACGAGTGCTGGATCTTCTAAATCGTCTCATCCGTCATCCTTCACGCCGGATTCGTGGGGGGCAAAAAACATCAACCCTGAGCATCCATGCACTATGTGCTGGGAGTGGGGCCATTGGGCGCCCGACTGCAATCGCACAAAGAAAGGCCTCCCAGCGCTTGAAGATCCCCGCATCAAGAATCCATCCTTCAAGTTGAAGCGCTCGGTTGTTCTCTTGAATCAACTTGTGGGAGGTGGCGAGATAGCTTCGATCACGGCGGATCCGGAAACCTCTGATGTGGCCCTGGTGGACTCTGGTGCATCACACCATGTAATGTCCAATCCCATCTTTTTTGAATCCATCAAACCGATTTCACTCAGGCTCCGTGTCGCGTCGAAAGACGAATTTTGTGTAGATGGAGTCGGGGACGTCAATATTCTGACTCCCTTTGGCAACCTCCATCTCAAGAATGTTCTGCTCTGCAAGAGAATCGCAGGCACCGTCATCTCCCTGGGCTATTTTGCTGAATGGGATGGATCTGTCACTTTTGACAGTGTTTTTACCCTCTATCAGGGCGGAGTTGCATTTAAAACCTTCCTGCGGCAATATCGATGTTTTCTTCCAATTTCCTGTTCACCTCATGTCTCCTCTGTGTCTCCTTTCCCGCTTGCATCAATCTCGTCAATACAGTCGGATTTATGGCATTCTCGGTTGGGCCACCTGTCAGTTCGTACACTAAATAAGACCATCTCCAAAACCTCTTGCCCCGGTCTTCCTGAGAGGAAGCTTAAGGTTCCCAAAGATGCCTGTGACAGTTGTTCCTTGGCGAAAAGTCAACATCGGCCCTACATCAATGAATCTCGTGGTTTTGCGAAAGCAGTCGGTGATGAAATTGTTGCGGATCTAATGGGGCCGTATCCCGCATCCATTGATGGATATGTCCATGCACTTGTCATTCAGGATGTGTTCTCTTGTCTCACATCGTTCATTGGCCTCAAAACCAAGTGTGAAGCGCCTTCCATGATTCAATCTTGGATTGCCAATTTTCAGCGGCAAACGGGGTTCATGATCAAGACAATCAGGACGGACAACGCTGGGGAATTAACTTCAAATGCATTTGAAAAATTTCTTCACGACAACGCAATCCAGCATGAACTCGCTGTTCCATACGAACATCATCAAAATGGTCGGGCCGAACGAACGAATAGGACATTGATGGAGATGACACGTTCATTCTTGATTCACTCCCATCTCCCTGTAACACTCTGGGCGCATGCTATGAAGCAATCCGCCTGGATCTTTAACAGGGTAGTGCATGCTAATGCCACCACTTCGCCTTTCGAAATTGTCATGCAGCGGGCGCCATCATTTTCGTTACTACGAGTCTTTGGTTGCCGGGCGTATCTCCATCAGGTCGAGCACAGCAAGCAGATCAAGCCTCGCGCCTCTCCCCTTATTCATGTTGGCATCTCGGACACATCCAACGCTTGGCTCCTTTGGGATCCGCTTTCCAATAAGATAGTCAGAGGGTCATCAGTGGTCTTTCATGAAAATGACTTACCCTCTCATCTCACTACCTCACCGTCACTGAATGTCACGCTGAATGCTGTACAGGTCTCCTCGCTGGAGGCAATAATCGATTCCATTCAACCCACCCGGTTGGGGGATTTCTCCATGTTCCATGAATTTGCCATGCAAGATGCGGCACTCGAGTCCGTAACTGCTACGGCAAATATTCTCTCTGACGCGCCGAATTCCTATAGGGAGGCGATGCACAGCGACCTATCCGAGCATTGGCGTTTGGCGTGTGAGGTGGAACTTGGGATGATGAAGAAACTATGCGTGTGGGAGGTGGTTCAATATCGGGATGGCATGGAATTGCTTGGTTGTCGATGGGTCTTTGCTCTCAAAAGGTCCCAAGAAGGGGAGATACTGCGCTACAAAGCACGTCTGGTGGCACAGGGATTCAATCAAGTTCAAGGAGTTAACTTCGAGCACACCTTCGCCCCCACTCCGACGTTTGCGTCTCTTCGGCTTCTTTTGGCGTTCGCGTCTCGATGTTCTTGGCCAATTGCCTCTTTTGATGTAAAGTCTGCCTTCCTACACAGTCCTATAGACTATGATGTGTTTATCAAACCACCAGAAGGGCTCGATGTCCCTGAGGGTTGTGTGCTTAAGCTCAAGAAGGCTCTTTACGGCACGAAACAGGCCGGACGGTGCTGGTGGCTATACCTAAGGCAGAAGCTAGCTTCGATTGGTTTCTTTCCTAACCCTGAAGATCAATCAACTTACACCCTGAAAAACGGCAATGATGTAGCTCTGCTGTGGATCCATGTCGACGATGGTCTGCTCACTGCCAGCTCCTCAAGTCTCTTAACCGCGTTGCAAGGGAAGTTGTCATCCGTTTTGGACCTCAAGTGGGATGACCATTTGGCCAGCATCATCGGAATAAGGGTCAGACTGACCAGCGGCGGTTTCTTCCTGGATCAACCAATGCTGATCGACAAACTCCTAGCCATGGAGCCATCGAACGTGGTCACCCGTACGCCAATCACCTCAACCGATCTTACTTCAAATCCTGCGACCAACATGGACAGGGACTATCTGTCTCGCATCGGGACTTTGCTGTATCTCTCTCAGGGTTTGCGGCCCGACATTACCTTCGCGGTCAACTTTCTTGCGCGCTTCTCAATGAATCCCGACCCTTCGCATTGGAAAGCCCTTTGGCATTTGATTTCCTACGTCCGCTACTCTTCCAAATACAGCCTCCCCATTATAGCAAATCAGTCTGTTCGACAAGAATGCTGTGTGTCCACCTATGTTGATGCCAATTGGGGTGGTGAAGGAGGACGGTCGGTGCACGGTTTCTTCACCCTGGCCTGGGGTGCTCCTATTTCCTGGTCCTCAAAGCGACAATCTTGTGTTGCTCGGTCCACCTGTCAAGCGGAGTACATGGCGTTGTCCTTTGGTGCGAAGGATGGCCAGTGGATTTCGTCATTGGCCCGTCAACTCATTCCAATCGGCCCGCCGACTTTGCTATCCGACAACAAGGCCGCCATTGCAATCAGCTCCGACTGTGGAACTCGAAAAAATCACCGTCATGTCGAACGGGAGTTTCATATCATCAATGAACTCTTACATCTCAACAAAATCGTCATTCAATGGATTGGCACCAATGATCAACTGGCCGATGTCCTCACCAAGGCCCTTGGTTGGACAAAACTCAAAGAATTTCTGGAGAGGGCGGGCCTGAAGGCCTCGCCTAACACTTTGGCAAGTACTGGGGGGTCAATATGCGCTGGCTGCGATGAACATATGCCCCCCGCGCCTGTTCGTCACTCTCCTGGGCAATCCAATCCGGACCCCATTGAATGAAAATGTGCTTTTTAGCTAACCATCGGCCCCTTATATGTTTCAGACTCTATGGACGGTCCTATTTCTTGGCGCCTCTACTTGGATCGAACCGGCCCCTTTCCCTAGTTCTCTTTTTCTACTCTGCCCTTTTCCGCATTCATTTCAATCATTATCTTTATCCTGTCTTCTGTTTTTCCCTATTATATTTCTATTTTTCAAGCATCCTTTTTTCATGTTTTTCCTGGTTTATTTTTTCCTTCTTCTGCATCTTATGTTTTTCTTTCTCATTTTCTTTTTACGTGGTGTTGATGAGGGGGGGAATGTTAAGATTATACTATACATTTATATCTTATTCCATTATTTCTCACATTTATTTTTATATATACATACTTTCACACATATGTTTTCTCATCAACACATCATTTTATGTATTTACATCACTATAAATACTTCTCAGCATCCGAAATACATGTCTCCTTGGGGGAAATTTTGTCTTCAAACCATAAACACAAGATCTAGCGTTAAGACTTGCTCTTGCCGTCGGGACGCGGTGTGGAAGAATGCCTAGCACCGGCCTCGCTCGCCTGACTCAGCATCTGCCAGAAATCAAGGCGGGGACCCTTGAAGCTGCCTTATCCCCCCTTTCTAACAGCTTATATGTACAGGTTTTGAGGTCCTGGGTGGGAAACATCACTTGCCTTCCCTTCCCCCCAGTCACTGTTGTCTTGTTTGATGTGGGGTTCGGTTGTGACTGGTATAGTCAAAACCATTTCCGATCAATTTCATCCCTACTAGTAGCGCCATTGCACATTATCAAGTGGTCAGGCAGCCTGACTGGAACGCCAAAGGCTACGTCGCAGCTGATTCCTTCCTATTCAGCATGTAAATTTGCGAGGCCGCAAGAGTCATCGCTGAGCAGAAGTGACTGTGTCAACGAAGCAGGCCTGACTCCTATATTCCTTAATTTTTTGCTCCGTTTACTCTCAATAGAAATATGTATAGCCAACCAGATTCGTTGAACCGCCGTATGAGCTACTCTCCCAAACGCACGAGATCAGCTGTTTTTGTTGACTACAGTCCCGCATCACTCCGTCTGTCAAACATGAGGTGACACCGTGACCCCAAGGGCTGCCCGATATAGAAAACGGATACTCTTCTTCCAAGATTGATCTAGGCATTTTCACCGCCCCAGCGTTCTGAATTTCTCGCTCCCCGGGATAAATACGTTGCTGATTGACCCCTAGTCACATTGTACTGGCTGTTCAACCACTCGAGCATGCCAGCCAACTCGAGATATCTAATAATAAAATCATTGCTTGTAGGCTTGGTGTGGCAAACTCACTGCCTTCCTACACTACCACATGGTAGCACCATTCCGCTTGAATCCATTCTGAAATCATAGACAATGAAACTGATGGCAATCTGCACTCTTTAATTTGCAGGGAAGATAATCGGTGTTTCTGAACCATCAGGAAGAACGGGCGTCAGCGTTGAGGACATCTTGTGTCTCACGGCTGATGAGGTGAAGGCGAAAGCCATCGAGACCTACTCGGAATCAGATGTGAGACACGTTGTGGAAGAGATCCCCCAGTTGTATAACTTCAAGTCGACCGTTTTCACCAATGTGGGTAAGTGAAAAGACTTGTCTAATCAATGTTGGTAAAGACAGCTGGGCTGAGGTCTTCTATTGAATCTGTGTGGCACTACAACTGCACCACTGCAAAAAATGAATATACCTTCTAATTGGGGATTCACTGCTAGATCCAAGACGAGCATTCGAGGATGATTACATCTTAATGGAGAATCAGCTACAGAACATCAAAGAACGATTGTACTCTACCCCTCAAGAAGATATGATTCCGACTAATTTCGATCAAGTATCAAAAACTATTGAAAAGTTGGAGCCTTTCCACAAACTCATTCAGAAGGGGATACAAGACAGAATATACAAAATGGAAAATCAGGGGTCACGCATCACAAATATTGAAATTCTTGGGATAGGAGATGCTTCACCCTCTTTTGAACCTGCAGCTTTTCCGAGGTACTTGGGCTTAGACATAATGGAACAGATAATTCAGAAGGTTTGGGATGGTCAAGTCGATAAATTGAGTGTTATATTACATGAAATTTCATTACCCATGGATAATTACCGGAAGAGCAGACCAAAAGAGGACGAACTGCTCGTGGAGCTTCAAAATCTCATATTCCAACAAGTGGGCTACATGTACAAGCAGAAAATGATATCAGGAGAAGCTTTCAAGAAATTTTGTCAATCAAAAACAACATTGGAGAGGGCAGCATTAAATATGATCCATACTTCATACCCTAGGCTTTTCACCAATTTAGGTCCAGTAACCGTCCTCAATGAATGGACTTCGGCAACTTATAGAAAAATCTATGAAGGTGAGTTTGAAAACAAAATTCTTTTAAATGCTAGGTTTTCTTTGAATGTATGTGCCTGACATTTTGTTTAATGATATTTCTCTCAATAATAATAAAAAAAGCTCTTGATGACAAGAATCAAAGATATTTTTTGTATATATCATTGAAGGCATTTAATTATGGATATACCAGGATCAGAAATGCTGACCTAGAATGTCTCTTTAAAGAAGATCAATTATTCAACACATTGGAAAATTTAGTTTACCCCATATCAAGAAAGTCATTCTCAAGGATGGAGTTACAAGAGTTGAGAAATAAGGATCCCAATTATGTAAAAATCAAAAACTCTGTTCAAGAATTAATTTCAATGTTTCAAGATGATGAAGGGAGGGAAAGGTCCTTTTTCATTTTGGATTTCATACAAAATCACTATGGTTTGGAAACGTTGGAAGTACAAAAAGGTGATAAATTAGAAGAAAAGATGAGTTCAATGTCATCAAGCTTGCAACTTTGGGAAGAGTTAGGCAACATTTATTATTACATGAAACAGGCAGAAATTTATCAGAGGAATATTCCAGACACCAAAAAGAATAAGAAGCTAGAAGAACTATGGATCCTTTATAAATTAACAAAAATTATTATTTCAAAGCACCAACATCTTTTTGTTGATTCTGAAATGTCAACCTACTGTAGGACTTTTTTCCTGAATTTGCTAGTGGAAGAAATTGATGAATTAATGACTGAAATCAAAAATCAACAGAAACATTACTTATATCATCAATCTTCCATCTCAATTCTTGAAGAATCTAACATGAACTATTTCAATAAAAAGCCCATTCTATTTGAAAAAATAAAGACTTTCTTTTCAAAAATCGGTCTTGTTTTCAAAAAACCAAAATTATGACACTTAATTCCAAGCTAATTATTTCAATTCATCAATCACACAGGGAAGATCAAAAATATTAGAGATGACATCCAAATTTATTTTTGAATGTATCCATGGTGTATGCCTGATTTCATCTGGATTTCATGGCTGATGATATGCATATTAATGTGCTAATGAGATTTATTTTTCCTTATCTCTCATTTCTAATTTCAATTTTTCATTTAATTTTCAATCCTGAAGTATTATTCTGTATTGGGTATTCAAATATTTATAGTAGAACACCAGGGGACCATTCCTGGCACTTCCAGGGAAGTGCCATAAATCATGTTTTTTCTAAAACATTTCAACAATTATTTGGAATGTTTACCTGAATAAAATCAGAAAACAATCTGATGTATCTTGGAAGGCATTGCTG
>SMGU01000141.1:0-13629 GCA_004348175.1 Puccinia novopanici
TTGCAACAACAAGTATCTCCAGCTCTCTGAGTTTACATCACTGGAAAGCATGGATCAATTTTGCACATCAATTGTCCTGCTTTTCTCTTCTGAGTATTTCTGACACCCACTGTCAATAACTTGGAGAGGCTGTTCACTGTTGGTGCAAGTCAAGGATTCCCTGGGATGCTTGGATCACTCGACTGTATGCATTGGCAGTGGAAGAAGTGCCCTTCAGTTGGGCAAGGAATTACTTCCAGAGTAAAGAAAAGGTAAATGATAAATTACAAAATTTTGTAATCTCTATATTGATTATTTTTGTTTCTGGACACCTACAATCATTCTAGAGGCTGTTTTGCATCTCCCAATATTTGGATCTGGCATACTTATTTTGGCATGCCTGGCTCTCATAATGACATCAAGCTGTTCAGGAATTTATTGAATGTAGAAGCCCCAAACCTTGATTATACAATCAACGGCCATAAATATGACCAAGGATACTTCCTTGCTGATGGTATTTACCTGGACTGGGCTGTTTTTGTCAAAAAATTATCAAAGCCTTGTGGCCTCAATCAGAAAATGTTTGTAAAAATGCAGGAGGGATGCTGGAAGTATGTGGAGCATGCCTTTGGAATGTTGCAAGCTTGATTTGTGATTGTATCCCAGCAAGCTTGTGGATGGAAGCATCATAACTTAGCAAATATAATGAAGGCTTGCATTATCCTCCACAACATAATTGTGTAGGATGAGTGTGATTCTTATCTTGAATACAATTATTATACAAGTCCTAATGTGGTATTCACACCAGTTTAGGTTTCAAAAAACACGCTGTGGAAAGAAAAACCATCAGTAATTAACTGAGAGCTCTTCTCCGTATTGTCACACCAGTCTAGGTTTCAAAAAACACGCTGTGGAAAGAAAGGCCGTCGGTAGTTAACTGAGAGTTCTTCTCCGTAGAATTTGAGTAATCTTTGGTTTCACTGTGAATGACTTGATCAATAGTAAGCTGAACTCCTAACACCGTTTAACAAACACTCCCTTTCACCACTCTTTGCTTCTGCAACCGGAAAGAGATTCTGAATGTTCTGCCTTGAATTTCATGAAGATAGTTAACTCTTGACGCTTTGAATCTTTGACTCTGCACTTCTGCACACTGATCTACGTAGAAAGGTGTGTATATAATAGGATGATGATACAAATTCTAATCCTGCAATTCAAACTACACCCCCCCCCGGCTCTCCTCCCCGCACCCAAACCCCACACCTCTGTACCTCCACCCTCCGCAGCCATTGATTCCCGCTTTCTATTACACCACCCTGATTCGGTTTCCCCTGCATCCGCCTTGTCATTCAAGCCCCCGCTGCCCAAAACTCAAACCCCTGTGACCACACAGCCATATCCGACCTCGCCCCTGCAGCGCTCTCCGTAATGACTCTCCTCCAATCCACGGAACCCCCTAACAGCTGCTTCTGGCATAACCAATAACTCCGCACTCTGCCCGCCAAATGCTGCTAAAAGCAAAATCTCCTTCTGCCCAGCATACAAAAGCTCTGAAGATACTTTTCTGCCCGCATTCCTTCTACATGATGTCCTCAGCATTGCTGCCAGATTCTCCGCCATCTTCCACATCACATATAAAAGCCCCACAACGCAGATTCCTTTTTCAGATTTTATAGATAATTATCATTCCTTGACTTCCTTGAGAAACTTGAATGCACATGATCAATTGCATAATGATCTCATCAAGCATCAATGGGATATTAAGGGCTGCAAAGATGTTTCAAATTAGAGTTAGATGTAGTCTAGTGATTTTTATGTAAAAAATCCATTTTTTAATTCATTTTATTGTGAAATAACTGAACACGAGTGAAGTGTCAACTGATGGCATTGACAAAAGAATATCAGTAATTTATATGATAAAACAAATCAATTCAATTGACAAAAGAAAATTTATATGAGAAAAAAATTGCATCAATTGAAAAAAGAAGATAAGGAAAATATGGCAGATTAAAAACATTTTAAATCAATCAAATAAACTGATTTATTCAATCATTGATTGAGTGAATGAATCTGAGATTCTCCAGACTTGAACAAAAGGTAGAAGATAAGACCTTGTTGTTTGAGCAGGAAATACTCCCTTTGCTCATCATCAAGGCCACTGAGGTCCTTATTCATGATGGCCAGCTTGGATGCAGTTGATCCATTTTAAGCAATCAATTTGAGGGTTTGGGAATTGATGTAAAATATATTTTTATGGTGTTGTAAGACTCAAAAGTGCTTGTTAGAAACTTTTGCTGAATTGAGAAAGGTATGCTAGAGTTTCAAGCTCTGCCTTTCTAGACTATCAGAAACAAGACCACCAAGCTAAGCTTGGCAGCTCCTATTCAAGTGATAGTGATTTATGTTCAAGATGATTGTTTGATTGACAAAATATGTTGATGTTGTTGTTATGGAATGGCTTCAGGATTCAGGTTGATGGTTGATGTTTCAGTTATTGATGGCCTTCTTGATATCTGCTGAGAGTGGGGCTTGAAGCAAGGACGTTAGTACTTGCCATGGATAAATGAGGATGAAGAATGTAGAAATGGATGAAGATGAACTGTGGTGAGAAAGGTGGATGAAAATGAAGAGGGAGAAGATGCTTTGACCAGGAATTGAACCCTAGTCCTTTTTGTTTGGTTGTAAAAATAAAGAAAGACTTTGTTGAGTATATGGTGAAGTAGCCTAGTTGGGCAAGGCACTCTGAAGGGAGGTGTGCTATAGTGGGCTTAAGCCAAGGGCCTTTTTTATAAGATGAAATAGTTGTATATATTTCAATGAGTTAAGATGGTATATAAAGTGGATAAGGATTTATAAGGGTAAGATTTTCAGAATACTAAAATTTGGATGAGTTGTGATCAGTGCCCATAAGAGTGGATGATGGGATGATGAGGTAAAAATGACAGGCCAGAGGACCTCCTTATAGAATAAAAAATATGAGAGATTTCACAAATTCACATGTCGTGGATTGAGGGATTATTGCCAATCTAAATGCAGATCAGATGAGATTTTCCAACCTAAACCCAGATTAGGAGGGATGGAATGTTCTCTCACCCACAGTGGAACAAAATAGAATGAAATAGAATAAAATAGAGCCAGCAAAATGCATAAAAATAGGAGGTGCATAAAAGAGAATGAATAAGAAGAAACTGAATAAAATGTGTGGAAATTGTATGCCATATGCGCAATGGACTTTAAGAGTCTGAAAAAAAAATAAGAAATCCAAGAAGAGGCTTAAATCTGTGTATCTTCCAATCCAGAAGAGATATGGAGGTGGTTCCTGATGAGGAACGAGGCACAAAGGTGTGGAGAATTTTGTAAGGTTGATTACCATTCACCGAGCAACTCTAACTCTCAAGCTATCTACAAGCGCAGCATGAGTCTTGGTGAGACTGTGCATGAACCCTAACCCTGTGGGTTCAACACCCCCCCCTTGCCAAGACTCTACAAATGATACTCCCCAAAACACAAAAATGTGGATGAAAGAATAGAAGCAAGAGAAATAGTCAGTTGCCAAGTAATTGGCGTCGAAGATGCTCCAGAGGTTCTCTGGTCAAGGCTTTGGTGAAAATATCAGCTAATTGGTCTCTTGTAGGAACCCAGACCAAAGATATTTTCTTTTCAAACAGAGCCTGATTTGTCAAATAGAACTCTCTATCAGAGTTTCGAGTCCTCTTGTTAGCAGAATCATCCGTCGACACCTTAATTGAGGCCTCATTGTCGCAATGGACCAAACCCACAAAATCTTTCTTTAGTAAGTCTTTAAGAAGATGACGCACCCATAGTACCTGGCGAGTGCTGTGTCCCAGCGCCATATACTCCGCTTGGCAGGTTGAGGCAGCAACCGTCGTGAGACGGCGAGATATCCACAGGATCGGGCTGTTTTTGAAAGTGATGAGAGTAACATAGGTAGATCTAGCAAACTCACCACCCCAAGAGGCATTGCTGTATGCCTTCAGAGCCTTGCCATCATTACTTGGAAACAGATCCAGAGTCTTCGACCTGGATTCTGCAAGATATTTAACTAACTGTCAAACAGCTTTCCAATGGAGCGGTCCCGGTTTGGCTGCGAACCTAGCCAGGAAATTGACTGCGTACGCCAAGTCAGGACAAGTGCCTACCGCAAGGTAGCTAAGACTTCCTATAACGGACAAAAATTTAGTTGAATCTTTTGGATCACCCAGCGGGTCAGTGAGGAGGTCAGCATTGGGAAGCATTGGGACAGATGCAGTTGACACTTTGTCCCAATGCTTCTCTAACACGGAGGATATGAGGTTAGGTTGACTCAATCTGAAACCACGCGCAGTGCGTTGTATGTTCATCCCTACTATTGAGTCAAGGTTAGTAGACCATTTGATCTGAAGAATACCTTTGAGAGCCGATTCCAGTCGTTTCAGAAGTACTTCCAAAGAAGCCGTAACACCCCGTTGTCTACATGTACCCAGATTACACCCAATGTGTCCCGGTGTTTGAGAACATACAGGCTGTTGTCATATTGGCTGGCAAAGAAATTCAGATCAGCTAGTACATGTTTAAGATATAACCACCAGCAGTGGGCAGCCTGCTTAGTGCCATAGAGCGCCTTCTTAAGCAGCATAGTGTGGCCAGGCGGTACTTCCAGCCCTTCAGGCGGAGTAACCCAGACCTCTTCCTCAATGGGTGAGTTAAGGTACGCTGCCACGAAATCAAACAAATGTACTGGCCAGTTGTAAAAGCCTGCCAAGGATAGAAGAAGCCTAAGGTAAACAAAAGTAGCTGTGCGGGCATAAGTTAGATTTTAGTCCTCCCCCGCTGTTTGGGTGAAGCCCTTGGCCACGAATCGAGCCTTGTATTGTTCAGCTGCTGATTGAGTGGCTGGCTTAATCACAAACACCCATCTCCCCCCCATAGGCCGTTTTCCAGGGGGGACTTTCCGAATGATCCAGACTTTCATTCTGTCCAGGTTGGACAGCTCTTCTTTCATCGCAGTTTTCCACTTCTCTGCTTTGGGGGACCGCATCGCCTGTAAAAAGGTCCTGGGAACCATGACTGAAAAGATCTCACATGACTGGAGTACAGAGTCAATCATCATTTCCTGGTTCTGGAATTCCAGTTCGTCTGAGAAATCTCCCAGCCTGATCAAGTTCGCACTCGGGCATCTCCAGGAGCCATGATCAACCTAGGCGTATGTACAGAAGGTAGAGGAACTTTTTCATTGACAGGATTAGTGTTTTCAGGATGTAACTTAGGGTCAATCTTTGTCAGCAATGTGGAGTCAGTGACCCTGTGAGGAGTTTCCTCTGGGTTAACAGTCGTTGCACTTTTAGGGACTGCAACAGTAGACAGGTTATCAGAAGCAAAGGTAGCCCAGGCCGATGATACATACTTGTTCGTCACTGGTATCCAGAACATCCACCCTTTGCTGTCTTTGAGATGACAAACAACCCTTGCCTTGACTGCCTTGGCGTCCAATTTTCTTCTGGTCTCAGGAGGGACCAGCACCCACGCCACATCCCCAAAAATTCTCATACGATCAAAATTCAGTTTCCTAAGAAACATCACCTGAAAAGGGGTGACTTGACCGCTGGATTGATTAGGAATCCTGTTGAGCAGGTGACATGCCCATAGATAGGCAAAAACCCAGAACGACTTATCCAGGCCACTGTCAGTGAGGACAGAGCGGGCCATATCGCCAAGTGTCCTGTTGTAACGTTCTGCCATCCCATTTTGATGGTGATGGTAGGGGAGCGACTTCTCCGCCTTGATCCCCTTATCCTGAAAAAAGGTCTGAAGAGCTTTATTAGTAAACTCTCCACTATTGTCGCTCCTCAGTATGACGGGAAGTCCTCCAGTCTGTGTCTCCAGCCTACAGCATATTTTCATGATGACACCAGCAGCCTCCGATTTATTCACCAGAAGGTGAGCTTCACCATATCCCAAGGCCGCATCCCGGAAAGTCAGGACAAACCTGGCTCTTCCCACCGTCTCGATTTCCATGGGGCCAATGAGATCAACTGCCACTACTTCCAGCCGGGTAGTAATCCTTTCTGAGCTGCTGAGTTTATTGAGCCTTGTTGCTTTGCTGGTGATACACACGGGGTATCGTAATTCTCCTGGGGGTAATTGTTTAGGAAGATTCAAGCCAAGGTCAGCAGTAACAAGCTTGCAAATGTGTCTCAGACTGCAGTGTCCTAGCTTCCTATGCCAGTGAAGCAGGATTTGTTCATTTTGTGTCAGCTCTTCCGGCCGCCATTTGAAGGCAGGCCCCGACTCAATAGGGGTCTTGAATGGCTCAGGGACATCAGTAGTAGATAGAACGTTCATATTGCAAGCAGTAGGACTAGAAAAACGAGAGCATGTAGGAGACAAAAGTGGACGCCGAGGGATAGGCAAAATCCATTTATTTTTACTGGATACAAATGGACATCGGAAAATATGAGTACCAGAGGACGAAAATATGTTGAAATCATCCTGGCGGTGGTCATAATGAAAGATTGCATTAGATTTCCTAAGCGCAGCCAAGGATATGAGGGTAGAACGAGCCCGCTCACAGTACAACACTCCCTTTAGGATCACTGAGTCACCATCGACTCCATCAAACGCAAGATCACCAGCCCCTGTGATGAAAGCAGATGGCCCATCAGTTGTCGTTTTCAATGGCACTGGATTTTTGAAACATCGGAAAGATCTGAGAAAAGCACGAGTGCCAGTAAGATGGTGAGACGCAGCTGAATCCAGGATAGGATTTTCACCGTTGTCCGCCATGAGCTCTGCATGGTCAGCAGTGGGCTCCTCCGGCGCATCATCCAAGTCGCCAATCTCCACCATCCGGCCAGATGGATTGCCGTGGTTAACAGGGCGATGACCCCCCCGGTTGGTTTGGCTAAAGGGGCGGCGAGGCTGAGAAGTTGCTTGCCCATACCCGCCCCGCTGCTGTTGTTGAAAGGGGCGGCCAAACGCCGGGTAGGTGCCAACAACCCCTGGAGGCACCAGGATCGGGTAGAATCCCTGGAAGCCCCCAAGGTGCTGGACAGGGGGTGGGCGTGGGGTCGGGATTTGCTGTTGGGCTGGATTGTTTGCGGCTGCGAGGGCTATCAGGCATTTGTCGGCATAGTGATCTGGGGACCGACATTCCCAGCATAACCTAGGGCGAGCAGCCATTCCGGTTATTTCGTCCGGATCCGTTGATGCCAAGTTCGCCAATTGGACAGGTGTAGATGGTGGGGGATCAGAAGGGATGGGAAGTGGAGCCGGGATTTCTTGATTGGAAACCAAAACGTGGTGTTTGACGGCGTCAAGAGTGCGAATCACATAGTCTGAGCTGACAAATGGACGCGGAACATCGTACGTTTGTTGTGTATGGAAATAATTCTCGATTCTGCGGTCCACTTCTTGCTGGATAGCCGAACCTTGGACGGTACCGCATTGAAGCATCATCGCCAGTATTTCATCCTTGGACAGCTTGAATTCGCCTCCCTCTAGTTTGTCCAAGATGTCCGCCGCAGCCCCAATTGCTGCCGAGGTGTTGGCATAATCAGTGATCTTGAAGTTCAACATGCGGCGCCAGAGAGTTTGTTGGTGCCCTCTACTAGACACCCAGAAATGATTTTGTAAGTGTGTGTAGAGATCTTGAGATTTGTTGTCTGTCAAATGCGAAAGAGTACGATGTAAATTGTGATCCACCGCGCCAAAAAGAATTGCCCGGCCCAGTTTTTCTTTCTCGGAGTTGACATTTGCCTTTGTGTACCACTTAGCGTCGCCTAGGAACTCGCGAGCCAATTCGGACAAGTAGTCACGCCACACGCCGTAGTTAGATCCATCAGCTAGGAGGCGGTCCGAGTCCTCGATTCTTGAAAGTGCAGAGTTGATCGAGGTATTGGTTTGGGTCAAAGATTGAGAGGAAGACATGGCAGCCACGATAATCCGCGAGATGGCGGCCTCGTCAATGGCAAGTGTTTGTTGGAGTTGGGGGGGATCATTTTGGGCTTGCTCAATTCGAAGATTCCCGGTCAAACGGCGTTGGGCAGGGTCACGTCGGTTGCTTGGTGTTTCAGCGCGGGAGGAAGACACCATTGGTGAGTCAATGGAAGAGGTAGTGAAAGGAGAACGGGTGAAAAAGAAGGGAGGAATGGTGGAATAGAGTTTTTGATAGGGTAACGTAAAAGCAGGAAAGGATTAGGAAGGGAAAAAGGAAAAAATATTATATATATATATATATATATATATATATATATATATATATATTTGTGTGTGGGGAGAAAAACGGAACAGGGGATGTGAAAAAGATGTCGGAGTTGAAGTGGGAAGAAGATGAGGAAGGGGAGAGGAGGTGGAAAAAGAGTAGAGATTGCGGTCAAAAAAAGGGAAGAGAGGGTGGAAAGGCCAGAGATCGGGTCGAGCCAGCACTGCAAAAAAAACTTGATCAACTGCCTGCAGTTGACATTCAGCATGCTCCAGCCAAGCTGCCATCCAAACTCCACATATTTGCATATTTAGATTTTTTGGCACAGTCACTGTGCAATGTGCACAGTGACTGTGCATCCAAGCTTGGTTGAATCAATATTGGAGAAAGGTTTGAGTAACACCACAAGCTTCATTGTAGTTTCAGCATGTCAACTGCAGGCAGTTGAGCATGTTTTTCCCACAGTGCAGTGGTCTCAGGGAGTCACTAACTGACCGTTAAACTTTTCAGCCTCCTAGTTGGCATCCCAACTAAGATATACACAGGGTGAGCTAAACCCGTGTCGCTTAATCAGAGTAAACAGGAACAGTAAGCCTAGCCCTACACCGGGAAGAGGTGAAAAATTGATAGGTTGCAGATGTCCTACGCCGGACAGAAAAACGGACCTACGCCGGTCAATCAAAGAGAAGCTCTACACCAAGTTCTGCAATGGATGATATATATCAAAAGCAAGATTTTAGGAGGTGCTCATAACCTGATGAGGAACAAGGCACAAAGGTGTGGAGAATGTTGTAAGGTTGATTACCATTCACCGAGCAACTCTAACTCTCAAGCTATCTACAAGCACAGCATGAGTCTTGGTGAGACTGTGCATGAACCCTAACCCTGTGGGTTCAACAGTTCCAGTGGGTGACTAGGGGTTATTTTATCTGTGGAGTCAAAATTCTGTTAGTGGAAGAAAATCTACGCTAACTGTTAGTGTAGCAGAAAAGAAAAAAACAACTAACACTACAGAAAGATTTCAGGGAAAATTTTCCACTATGCTAACTCACTGCAAAAAAAACTTGATCAACTGCCTGCAGTTGACATTCAACATGCTCCAGCCAAGCTGCCATCCAAACTCCACATGTTTTCATATGTAGATTTTTTGGCACAGTCACTGTGCAGTTTGCACAGTGACTGTGCATCCAAGCTTGGTTGAATCAATATTGGAGAAAGGTTTGAGTAACACAACAAGCTTCCTTGGACTTTCAGCATGTCAACTGCAGGCAGTTGAGCATGTTTTTCCTCCAGTGACTGTTAGTGTAGCATAATAAAATCACAACTAATGCTACACAACTTTGGAAGAAGAAAAAAAGCACTCAACTAATGTTTATTGGCCATGTAGTGGCCCACTGTTGCCAGGGAGTAGCACAGTTAGTCAATCCCATAAACTGTAGCCATTTTTATAGTATTAGGGGAGGGTTGTCATGGGTTGTAAAACCTGTAGTTCATGGTGTAGTTCTGACTTGGTAGCCAAGTGGTCAGTGCACACTGTATACCTTTTGATCACCTCTCACTACAAGATTTAGGCAGGTTTGACAGAAACAGATTTTGGATTCAAATGCAACTCATGGGCAGATTTGACAGCTGAAGAAACAACAGTGATGTCAAATGGGGGAGATATTTTTTTATAAAAAATAGGTTTCAGCAGCAGCTGCACCGCCAGCATAAGGCCAAAATTTAGTCAAGCAGACAGTATTTTTCACAGGTCACCTGCTCAAGAAGACTGGACTCAGGAAAAATTCTTGAAAAAAATCTGAAACATTAAATGTTGAAATGCACCATGCCACAATTGAGGGGAATACATGACAGGTGAAATTCAGTAACAACCATTGAAATTCCATGATTAATTTTGTGATACTCTAAAATGATAACAATGGCCCCTTTGTCCTCATCAGACACTTGAATCACTTTCTACTGAGTTTATGTCCTGAAGTGCTTTTAGAGTTATCTGCATGTCACCTGAGATGTATTCCCCTCACTTATGGCATGGTGATGCTTCTTGTGCTCAGGCTTAAGTGTAAATATGACAAATCCAACTGTGTACACTGTAGTTTCAAGGAAACTAATTGCCCTGCATGTTACCTATTCCATTGTTCTTCTAAATTTATCATACTTGAGAGCTGTGATTTGCCTAAATTGAAAATGTGTCAGGGTAATGCTCTGGGGAAGCTAATACTCCAGCTTCCTAACATGGCAAGCATTGGACTGAATAGTTGGCCTGGGCCAACCAAGGTTAAGAAGATTTTTGATGAAACTAAAGATATATTTCAGTGAGAAGAGAACAAACAAAGAACCAAAGAAAACATTGAAGAGAAGGAAAATACCTAAAGGACTGGAATGGCTAGAAGGAGGAAGTATGAAAGGAAAACAAGAGACAACCACAGAACAAACAAAAATATCCACCACACAAGTCTCAGAGGAGAACACTACAGAAATGAATCACCACAGAGAACCATGAGGAGAGGAAAGGACAGTGGGACTTGATTACCACAGGTTCTTTGACCGGCAGTGGATGAGATCTCAAGGAGGCTTGGGTTTGATGAGTGACAATGGAGGCTGATGAGGATTTGGAATTGAGAGGGCCCAAGTGAGATCTGAGGGGAAAAGAGCATGCAAAGCCATGAGATGATAAAGGTTTGCTGTGGCAGGCACAGCTCCCTATGCAGTGTGCACGGGGCTGAAATCTGAAAAAGGTAATACCTGATTCAGGTAAGATTCTGAACCACAAACTGTTAACTTTAAGTCAATCCTTGAAAAAAATCATATTTACCAAATTTTCTGGCCTTACAGTGCTGTAGCTCTGAAAGATAGTCAAGGAATGATCTTAGATAATGACAGTGGCCTTTTGTAGGCTCAGTATCATTCAAGAAGACCTTTTGTGGTTTAAGTGAATTCAGCCACATGAGATTTCTTGCCTAATTTAGGATCACCTGCTATTAAATGCTCCAATTGTTTGTGGAGGCAGAGGTGAGCAAAACCTTGACCCATAAGGCAATCATGGTCAATGGTCAATTAGTTAATGAAAGCATAATAAGATATGGGGATGAGTGGTGTACAATACATGGAGAATGTGAATCTTTCCAGATTTGAGAAATTACAAGTGAACTGAGTTGGTTTTCCATTTCTGAGAACTCAAGATCCTAGGGATTACAAGAGTACAGGTTAAGAGACAGATAAAGGTTAGACAGAACAGCTGGACTCAGAAGGAGTCTGGATACAGTTTGTATCAGTAATGTACTGAGAGGACAAGGTGACAGTGCTGGTCTATGTAGAGAGATAACACAACATGTATCCAAGAGCGGTGGAGAGGAAGAGATAAAGAGCTGGGAGCAGTCAGAACTGCAACTCAATAGTGATCAGATTCTCTGCTGGAAAAGGCATTGAGAAGTGCAAATCACAAAAATTAGTGGCTAGATTTGACTGGACCAGGAAAATATTAGGTGGGCCCATTTTTCTCCATAATTTTATGTTGTCAAATTCCCATAAAAACATAAATCTTTTTTTGCAGGAAAATGCACTTATAAGGTGATTGTTTCCATTTGTGGTGTAGAACTACTCTTTTGAGGAATAGAGCTTCAGAGGGATGAGTGCTTGAAGGGCTGCCTCTCTGGGTAAGCTTGGGAGAGCAAAGAAAAACAAGAACAAGAGTATGGACTCTTGAAGAATAAGGTGTGGCTAATGATGATTTTCAGAGATTTCAGGTGATGGTGTAAACCCAGACTGGTTACTGGAGTAAACAAGGTGAGGTGGTTGACTATAATACTTTCCTATAAGACTGTGACCAGTGCTAAGTAATACTTCTTGATTCCTAGTGAGCTGATGGGGGAACAATAATGCAGGGAAAACAAGGCAGTACTTATAGTAAAAAGAGTGAAAGGCCAACTTGTGGTTGGGTACAACTGTGGGAAGGATGGAACATTCCATGAAGGGAGAAAAAGGGCCAACATGTGGATGCATATGAAGATGGAACAAGGGCATAGGTGCATAGAGCAAAATGAAAGGAAAAACAAGGAGGGGGCATAATGGTGGCATAGGTAGAGTTGTGGTTGTGTGTATTGTTGAGATTTTTCCTGTGTCAAACTTGTGGTTGTGTGTATTTGATAATTTTCATGTGTCAGAGTTGTGGTTTGATATGTAGAAGGGGTTATGTTGTATTTCCTTGGGGCTTGCTGCTTGTGTATAATCTTGGGTAGTGATTTGCATGTGACATTGAAGGGGGCCTGTGTCTGTGATATATTCCTTCTTGTGGGGTTTGTTGAATATTTGAGTCCTGTGGAAGATTGGCTTACCACAGCGGGAGATGCGGAAATATATAAAGGATAAGTGGTTCATTAGAAAAGAGGGAATATCAAAATGGTCATCAACCTAATGCAGTGGCATTGCTATAGGTATGGTAATCATTTTTTTGGGTTTTTCTGGACATGTTCATTTAATGTTAAACTTTTGAAATAATATCAGACAAAGTCTGAAAAAGGACCAATTGACTCAATCCAAGGGGCTTAAGTGCCTTGGCAGAGAGCGCTAAGTGTTGGGGCTGAAGTGCCAACACCAGGAGGCGCAGTTGAGGTCAAGAACTGATGGCTTTATTTTCTCTTCAGAGCATGATTCAAATAGTCTAAATACAATGGCAGGAATGTGGTTATGCAAAAGACTGGAGAAAAAGAGACAGAAGCATAAAAAAGTGCTGACAGCTAATTAAATGAGTGACATGTTCAGAAAGAAAGAGACACCAGAGCTGAGAGCAAAAAAAAAAAAAACACACACACAGAAATTCAACAACAGCATTGGAAGTGTCATCAGGATTGTCAGTGATAGGATCAGATGGAATAAATCAGGCAGGTGTTGAACTCAGAATAGGCCAATCAACTCTTAATCTGTGGTGAGAGGTGATCAAAAGGTGTGACCACTTGGCCACCAAGTCAGCAATACACTAGAATTACATCCCACAAGAAGGTGCCATTAGTTTGGTACAGACACTTGTAGGGTGGTGTTGGGAAAACTATCTGTTCTCAACTCCCCCCTCTCTTCTGGTAAGTGGAATTGCTTGATATATGATCTGGCTTGTTGGCCAGAAGGTATCCAGCATCCTCCAGCCAGTGCATCTTTTGGTGCCATCATGTTAGCTCCGTTTTGCCATGATCAGCACTGCCCCTGAATTCTTTTGAGCTCAAGATCCAGCTGCAGGTCTGCTGTGGCAAGGGGCTCAATATGTTGGTAACCTGCTCAACATTTCAACCTCTGCAAGCTTGCACTAGATGTACTTTTCCTCTTTTCAAAGTCTTGTTGTGAACTCGGCCAATATACGTATAGAAGCTGTCGGTACTTGATTTGTTTGTGGATGGATTGGCCTTCTGGAGAGTGAAGAAAATTGTGCCAACAGCTGTTGAGTAATGGAGTGTTGTACA
>SMGU01000143.1:0-18522 GCA_004348175.1 Puccinia novopanici
TCACCATTGATTTAGCCACCAATGCTTCAACTTTACCGACACAGGTGTGTGAATGATGTTTTCTGTCATGATTTCATGCCATGTTTAATGATAGGCTAATGTTTGGTTTCATTGCATTTACAAGTATAGGTTTAACTGAATATATTTAGCTCTCTGCTCTCTCTATCTCCCTTTTTTTTCATAAGCAATACATGCTTTGCTTGATTTTGTCTGCCCAAGAAGAAAAAACGTGAATTAGCCACAAATGATAAACATCTGGTCTATTTATATTTACACCAACTGCAAAAGAGTAAACCATCTGAGTCCTCTCTGTGAAATAAACCTATAAGTTACCATTCCACCAACTACGGCTTGTATTTCTTCAGACCATGAGTGAGAGACATCAAAGCTGGAGACAGCCAACATGTTGTTTTTATTTATTTCAAACAATCACAGATCAGAGGCAGAGAGGGAGACAACCAGACTGTGGCATTGAAGACAGACAGACAAGTGGGGTCTTCGGATCAATCTTTAATAAGGATCTGAAGATTCTGTGGATCTGAAGATTCTGTGAAGACTGTTTCAGCAAACCTAAAATCAAAGTAGTTACAACCAATGGCCTGAATATCAAGCAGACTGATTTCAAATCAAGTGTTTTTCAAACCTAACTACATTATCAAACAATAGAGTCACAACCCCCAAAGTGAGCCCAAGTCCAAGGAATTCCTTTCGGTCAAGGGAGGAAGTCAAAGCAAAAATCTTGTGAAATTTAATATCATTGGCCATCAGGATATCATTAACCTTGTCAATCTTGGAGATACACAAAAACCGTAGATAATCAATTATGGGGCAGTTCAGATCGGAGACACTGGAGCCTGCATTCGAGATTGATGCAGGCAGGCCTTCCTTGTCATGGGTTGATGTCGCCCCGGCAATTGTATTGGCCACAATTTGAGCAAGAGTGGTAGTTGGGTTATGAGGCTCATGATGCGCATGAGATATCTTGCGTTTCTTCAAAGACAAGGAGCGAGTCAAGCAGCGGAGGGAATTTGGAGGTGATTGGATGTCTATTCCCGGCCTCTTGCCATCAACCTGGACACACACACAGATTAACCATCAGAAACAGTCATAGCACACACAACCAAACAACAAAATAAATTAACTACTGACAATGGCCATGGCCCATTCCTGGCAGGTAGCTCCCGTGAGAAGAATGTAGCAATTGGGTTTTTCAAGTCGACAAAGACTGGTATTTTCCGGTCATACTCAGGGTGGACCGGATATTTATCAAAAATTTGCCGCATGTGGAAGTTGCAATCATTCCATTCTTCAGGTTCAATTTCTTCCTCCTCATCATCTCCGCTGTTGTTGCCCTCTTTTTGGTGGAGGGATTGTGCTTGCTTGAGTGCCTCCTGATGAGCCACTCATTTGGCTAGTAGAACCTCCTGGTGAGAGTGTTTGGCCAGGTCAGCGGGGTTCATCATTTTCAAAGATAGGGCAGGTCCAGATTGAGTCTTGTTGGCCTTGACTGCCGTGTTGATCCAGGCTAGGAATAAGCCTTCGTCTTTGATGTCCACACCATCAGATTTGAGCCATCCTTTAACTTGAGGGAGACTGCTGTGCCACATCAGCTTGTGGTTGCCCTTCTCCAGTGCCTCAGCAACAATTCATCCGGAGTTGATGAATATGCTGCTGCATCTGGCAACTACTAGCTGCTGGAATTCCTTGAACGTTGTTTCATTGGGCATGACAGTAACTACAAAATCCTTTTGGACGGTATTAGGGTCCACACAGTCTTCTTCCCGGATTTGGATGCCATAAAAAGCTTGAACTTTGTGAGGATTTTGACTTTGCCAGCCTATAAAAAGATAGATAATGATGTCAATTGGCTGTAGTATCCAAAAAAAAAAAAATACAACATGAATATTACCTGACAAATTCGAGTCAAAGAGCCACTGGGGAAATTGGATTGGCAACTTCTGGAGGAGCGGATGGTGGAAGACCAATTAATGCATCTGGAAGTGGGGATGGTGAGCGGGTTGGCGGTTCTTGGCAATCAGACTCCAAAAGCACTGGGCAAGACATTTCTTTGAGGTAATATTGGCCAAAAAAAATTGAACGCAGTGAAAGATGTTAGTATTGATGGTAAAAAGAGAAAAGGAGGACCCACTCATCCATGGCGGTGGCCCGTGGGTGGTTGGCATGAGGCGGTGGTGGTTGGGAGCTTAAATATCTTAAGGAAAATCATGCTTCGATGGGCAGCCTGCCGCAGGCAGAATTTCAGATGGGCAGAAACTCAAGGTTTGGGATTAAATAAATATGGTTTTTGATAATTTTGCAAAAAATAAAAAAAAAAACTGATGCAGTCCAAGCATCTTTGCAAACACAATAAATACATGTCAAATAGTTTTGTCACCGACGGGGCAACTGGCGCCGTATGCAGGAAAATTTGTGATGTCAAAGGGGCAGCTCCTGGGGAACGGTTATGTGCAGTACAGCAACATGTGGATGCTGTTGGAGGCAGGGCAGGAGCACTGGATCCACTGGGAGAACAACTGGATGAAGTGGAAGGGCACAATGGACACGGACCCGGGCGCAATACCCAACATGCCTGAGGTTCCTTGGCCACACCCTCAAATGCTCGTGGCCCGTCGTCTTCAAGTGCTTTGATCCGGCTATCGCCGAGTTTTGTCCCAACCACAAAAATCAAAAGGACTGCAGTCAGTGCGTCAACTAGCTAAGACCCTCGTCTGTGATCCCCCTTTTGTTTTTAGTACATATGTGAAATAGAAAAATAAAATATCTTAAAATCTCTTCTCATTTTTCAGCCTTACCTTCTCCTCCTATGGACCAAGGCTCTCTTTGTCATGCGTGTGGGTGAGTCAAATGCCCGCTGTATTGTCTGTCAGTCCTTGAGACCAGCTGTCGTTGTGGCAATCCCAAAACCTTTTGTGCCACCAAAAACCTGTTCTTGGAGATGAGCACTGTTGGCATCCCAAAGAGCCCAAAGTGGATTTGGTTTCTGGTGAGGTAACCAGGCTAAGGAGGAATTTGTTGAAAAATTTGCCTAAGTCCCAAGTTGCTTCAGAGCACCTAGGACCCAATTAAAACCAGTTCCACCAGAAGGTCAGTTAAGTTGGCTATCATTTACATATTTTCCAAGTTTGTCTAGAGAAGGAAGCCTTGTATATTAATGTCTAGGAGAGGAATGCTTTTTGTCCAATCTGTAACTGGGCTTGTGAGGCACACTGTCTGTTGCGAGAAATGGACTTTGGGCCATCCTGAGGGCTTCACGAGTGATGTGACAGAGCTTCTGGACATTCCAAATCCTTTGTAATTCTGACTTGTTTGCTCAGAGTAGGGGTTTATAAGGTTGGCCCCGGTTGGGTTCTGCCGGTGCTAGCCCCCCGCCTGACTGCCAGTGAACTGGTTGAGCTGAAGCCTGAACTTGGAAGCGCACAACAACATTTTTCCGCCAAAATTTTTTCGCTAAACAGTTTCTTTCCTCACTGGTTCATCCTGGTACGTTGTTACTGGTTGAACATCACTCACTCCGTGCTGATAACTAGAAACATTGGATTTTCCCTTCCAGAACCGCGCGCCACTTCAAGAAAGTGACTTCGTTCGTTTTACGGTTTTCGCATTGGATTCAGAGGGCTTCATATCATACAAGTTGAGTCATTGTCTGTTATATTATATTCCTGATCTGAGTGCATGCACTGAAGCTTCATGATGATTTTGTTTAGATTCGTTTCGTAGTGTTCATACGCATGAAATCTCAGAAGAACTCATCAAACTTTCTCGTAAAATACCCAATCAAATTTTTGCCTAGGGTCTGAATCCCCCCTGATTGTTGAAGTGCGAAAAAAAAACGAGGAAAAAAAGGTTTATGATCACGCCAAGAAAGACTCACGATACCGATGATTAACAAATCCCCAAGTCAATTGCTGCATCCCCCATCAATTTTTTTACTTATCATCCCCTATCACGATCAATAAATGCATCAACAATTAATTCCAATCTCAAGCAGTCTCATCCGGTTGATCAGGACAATCAACACAACTCAAGAGATCAAGCCGATTGGGACGCATTCCTCCCCACCGCTAAACGGTTGATCGAATCATTTGGAGTATTTTATAATCGCTCGACCGATTTCAGAGCAGCCCTCAAGTGGGAAGAACTCCAATCTCAAGGCTACCGGCCTGTCAAGCGATCGAAAGTCAACTATCGATGGTGGGAAGAAGAGCGGAAAAGAGGCCGGGTTCAACCAGATCATGAACAGAGTTATCCACTATCCAATTTCCATCCTCAAGCCAAAACTCCTTTTCTAAGAAACGTAGCGCCTCAGCAGCGCCGCCATTTTAACACTTGCTCAACATCACGTCGCAACCAGAGTACATCTCCCAGTGCTCTCAAACGACCCACTCCACGTATTCTTCACAAAAACTCGCCAGATGTCCTTGATATCGTTGGCGATCATGCAGCCTTCGCACTTCCCGATCTCGACTATACCCTGCACGACTCTGATTCTGACCCGGGAGCCGCTGTACGTCGGCAATTGGGCGTCTCGCCAGGCGCCAAAGGTATTAGAGGTCTCCGACCAGGAAGCTTCTTAGAATTACGAAGGTAAAGTCTTTATCTCAATATAAACATGTTCACTGCATTCTAAATTGACCAAGTAATTTTGCAACTATTATGATCATAAAAGAACCAATCAGTCTGAGGGTGGAATCCTCGTACGAGCCCACGGAAATGGGGTGATATATGTTAACCGTGCCGGAGAGATCAGATTAAGCATCTTAGACAATGTTATGTACATGATGCACGGTATCGTGCCTGAGGACGTAGCCACGCGCGCATATGACGAAAACTATTCGATCGACGGATTGAACGATCCAGTCATTCCGACAAGTCTGTTGGAAATCAGCCCAGAAGAACTTGCTTCGAAAGGGAAAATCCTTGTGGCTGCTCGTCGGGACTGTTGTCGTGCGCTTCGGGTTCTAGAAAAGAAGCTCGATCAATGCCACTCGATACTCACCAAGGCAGGGTCTTTTAACCTCTACAATCGATTTTGCAGCCCTGATCCACGGAAGTCAGCCCAAGTAACGAGTGAAGAGGGAGTCAAATTCTTACTGGGTCCGCGTTACTCGCAGGATGAAATCATGGTTTTTGCACTTCATCAGCAGCTGATGGAAAACGCCGATATGTTTTTAGCCAATGCACGGGAAATGCGTGATGGATCCAGTTTTCGGTCCAGTCATCTCATACCCTCAATGCACTTTACACTGTGAGGAGTTGGATTTCGCAAAATTCAAGCCAATTCAAGAGTTTTATCGGAAAGTGTAAAACAATTGTTCACGCGCAACGGCAACAACAAGCAAGTGTGAAGCCTGAGACTCCTTTGAAATATGCACCCTTGACGTTCCCAACCTGGACCCCGACCGATTGTGTGTTCATTGAAGTCTTCCGCGCTATTGCTACTAACCAACGGATGATCCAGGATCAACCTTACAGTACAATCGCAGCTTGCATCTTGAAGGAAATCGGCCTATATGATTCAGAGGCGATGGCTAAAACCTGGCCATCTTTAACTTTTGATCGCTTTGGCGCAATTGCCCTTCTGAGAGATCTGGGAATTTTGCCTGCCTGGCAAAGCGTTGGATTATGGAATCCAGAGTTGGATCTGACCGAGAGAATCTCTGATCAGTTCAAGTCTCTTACCAATCCTTCCGGTCAGAAACATGCAAATCTAACCTCTCCAGTTCTGCCTTCCCATTGCCACCTCAATCGAAGCCCGCTAGCGCCCCACCTTCGCAACGGTCCACCTTAATGCCTGATGATCCGGCTGATTCATTACGCCATGACTTCGGTGACCTACCTGTCTACATCATAGATGATCCGGGAGCACAGGAATTGGACGATGGCATATCAGTCGAGCCGATCCACCAATCATCTGAGCACCTCGAAGTTTGGATCCACGTTCACATCGCTGACCCTACTGCCCATCTGGATCCATCTGATCCGATTTCTCTACGGGCACGAGCATATCTTGATACCGTTTACCTTCCTGGATTCACGCTGCCAATGCTTCCGTCGCAATTTATCACAAGTCATCGAATGAGTCTTGGTTCAAATAGCCAGTCAAGTCGTCCCGTGGACCAGAAAACGCTTTCGTTCAGTGCCAGAATTAATCAAAATGGTGACATTCTTGAGTATAAGATCCGACCCGGCCTGATCAAGAACACCAAGCAGCTCACTTACCAAGTGGTAACCGACGTCTTGGACGGTCCTAAATCATCGGCACAGCGAGTGATTCATATTGGTCCCGATGCGGATCGGATGAGTCGGGTAGAGGCAGAGCGGGATTTATCGGCCCAAGAGCTCAGTCAAACCGAGCGAGATCAGATCCTAGCGCTTGGAAGAATCTCCCAAATTTTGACCAAGAGACGAGTGAATGATGGTGCGATGGGATGGCATCTGCCCATGGCACAAGCTTCCATCAAATCTGATCCAATGGTCTCGCCCAGCTTGGGCTTTCCCCTTGCACCGCGTATCACCGTCGGTAGCCCATCATTTTCGATCACTCTACCCGGCCAAATCTCAGATTTTAAGAATCATTCTTGGGGGATGAGTAGTGCCCAGACGCTCGTGAGTGAAATGATGATCATGGCTGGACGACTTGCTGGGAGGTTTTATATTGATGAAGGTGCTTCAAGTCAAGACTTCCGGCTAGCCTTCCGATCACAACCTCCGCCCGATCTGGTCGGCTCGAGTCTCGACGAGGAAACTTGGAAAGCCTTGCGAGACTCGATTAATCCCAAATCGGGCTTGATCAGTCCGTTCAAATTTCAGAAGTCTCGGATCATGTTCATGCCTGCCGTTAACGGGTTGGAACCGATGATCCACTTTCCTCTGGGAATTAATGACCAGTTCGGTTACTGTAAAGTGACCAGCCCGCTTCGAAGATACAGCGACTTGGTAGCACACTGGCAGATCAAGAACGCACTTCTTAGAGGAAGAGATAGACGGACATATGCAGATAAACAGAATGTTTTGTCGGAGAAGGGGATGAGGGAATTGATCGACCGAATGGATCGAGAAAGCAAGCCGATGGTCCTCCTCGACCGCAAGATGAACCTTTCCTGGTTGAGCTACCTCTTGAGACGGATGCTCTCGGACCGGACCAACTCGTCGGACTCGCTCAAAATTTGCACCCGGGATAATAATGATGGTCAGGGTGATGGGGCGGAAGGATTTAAAAGACTGGTGCACCATCAGCTGACGGCCACTATCCTTCAAGACCCGGTCCTGATGCGGTTCACCAACCGGTGGTCATTCAAAGCCTACATCCCTGAGCTTGGCGTGCGCGCCAGTTTGATCACCGACCAGGTCGAGGACTGGTTCGCCAAGTGGGTCCATCACCATCATCTCAACAGTGACACTCCCAGCCCCTCTATCTCCTCTGTTCAGCCTGCTCTCCAGGACTATGATCCGATTGGATTGCGAGTTCCTGTTTATATAGCTTACATTAATCATGAAGACCACCTCATCTTGAAACTCGATCCTGATCGTCCAAACTTTCTCATTGAATCTACTGTTTGATTCCTTTTTTTGTAACGATTCTTCTCCTTTACCCTGCTTTTGTTTGATCTCCAAATGATTTTAATTTTAATTTATTCTTTCTGTCGTAAGTTTGGGTATTGAACAAGTGTGTCATTTGTCACTTGTCATGTAGCATAGCTCATGGGCAGCTGCATTCCCTAGACCCACACCAGATGGCCATGGAGATTCAGCCCCAGCCTCAACTCAAGAGTATCAAAGCCTCCTCCAGATGTCCAGGTGCATTGTGGAAGTCACATCTACCATGACCCAAACTTTATGGTTTATGTATTGCTTTACTTTTTTTCACATGGTGAGCTTGACATCAAGATAATGTCAAAGATGATGGGCCATTCAACCAGTGGTTGTAGCCTTTTCAGCTTCAAGCTCAGATTTGATGCTTCAAGATTTTCAAGTCACTTTGTTGCTAACCACTCTCCCTCTTCTTTCTGTGATTTGTTAATCTTGTTGCTTGTCTGGTTCATGTGGAGGGTGTCCCTGGGGTCTAAATTGCTTAATCTAGACAGGCTAAATCTTAATTCTAAACTTTTTGGTGGTGGTGGGAACCTGACTGGAGGAATTCCCATCACCCAGATTCCTTAATCTGGAGCTGCCAGTTCTAAATCCCAAACTTGATTTGGTGATGAAAATTGACAACCGGCAGGTTCTCACCACCAAACAAAGTTTGGAATTTAGATTTAGCCCGTCTAAATCAGGCATTCCAGACTGACAGGAAGTCCTCCACTAAACAAAGTTTGAATTTGGCAGTAGAAACTCCAGATTAAGGCACCCAGACAACAAGAACTCCTCTAGTGACTTGCCTGAATTTTGGCAAGTCACTCCACACACAAAAAAATAAAAAAAGATATGCAGATCAAGCTGCAAAAATTCTAGCAAGTTACTGGCACTCAAAATTGAAACCTTTGTTGACCTGAATCTACCCAAAAGACTAGTCATGATGAGGGGGTTTCAAGCCACCCACAGGCTGCCACACAGGTTGAATAATCAGGAAAAATTGGACCCAATTTTTGCACCTGACAGCCTTCCTCCAAAATGGCTCCTGGCAGGCTAGTTCAGGCTCCAGGTCCTTGGCAGAAACACATCTATGGATTGTTTCTGCCCTAAGACCTTGATCATGAATCATCAGGACCCTGGAGAGCTCTGACTAAACCGGCTTGTGTAAAATCAAGGATTTTGGGTCTTTGGATATGTAGGAAAATTGGGTTTTTCTCCCAACCCAAGTGATAGCTACATGTCACACAAGGGTCTTTTTTTTATTTAGGAAAAAATTCATTTCCATACATCCAACACAAGTATCATAAAAAAAAAAGCAAAAAAAGACATTTGCTTGCAGCTATAGACTATTTGAGGCCCTTTTGTGCCTTTTCAATGCTATCCTTGACACTTTTGGTGTATTGAGGGTCACTCATGGCCAACAGCATCATCCACAAAGCCAACAGCACCCACATACACTGCAAAAAAAACTTGATCAACTGCCTGCAGTTGACATTCAGCATGCTCCAGCCAAGCTGCCATCCAAACTCCACATGTTTACATATGTAGATTTTTTGGCACAGTCACTGTGCACACTGCACAGTGACTGTGCATCCAAGCTTGGTTGAACCAATATTGGAGAAAGGTTTGAGTAACACCACAAGCTTCATTGGACTTTCAGCATGTCAACTGCAGGCAGTTGAGCATGTTTTTCCCCCAGTGATACAGGCCTGATCAGGCAGCTCCAGTTGAATGATGCTCATTGCCCCTGTCCTTTGGAATAAGAAGTGAGTGTTGTTTTTGTTAATTATGCACCAAGATGTATCTGCAATTTGGAGCAGAATGAGAATAGCACAAGCTTCTGCAATAAATCTGGTCAGATTGGAATGACAGATCCTGTCAGCTTGGACTGTTATAGCTACATTCACACAAGTATGTATTTTTTTTAATTCCCAATGGGAAAAAAAAGATATGTTTTACACAAGTATTATTTTTGAAAAAAATTGAAATCTGCTATGTTCCTGGTAAATTTCACAAGTATCATTTTGAAAAAAAAGCCGTTTTGCTACATGCTACACAAGCCAGTTCAGTTGGGGCTTTCCGGGGTCCTGAATCATCCCCCCATACAGAACCACAATGGGTGGATTCTATTTTTCCCCATTCATTTATACACACACAGCCTGCCACCAAAAACTACCAATCAGACCACTACCCCAATAAGCAAATCTCTCAGCCCAGACAGCCAAGACCAAATTTTCAGAGCATGAGAGGGGGTTGCTTGTGTATTCACTGTCTCTTCCCTTATTTTCTGTATTGGTATTGGCAAAAAAGGTGTTGCCAATTGCCTAGGTGCTGCCTGTTAGAATGGCCAATCAGAGTGCTTGTATTGCACAGTCTGAATCTCAGCCTTGATTCTTGAATTTTTTATTTGGGGTCTATACAGCTTTCAAAACAGTTCAGATCTCCATTGCTGGGAGCTCTATACTGAGTACCAATCTGGTTTTAAAGCCAGCATAAATTTCTTGCATTCCCAAAATGGAAACTTGAAACTTAGCCCAAATTGAGGCATTCAAATCTTGGGCCAGGCAGGTCCAAATTTGGCAGGGAAAAATTTACCCAGTGTGGTGTTCCATTTGCATTACAATGCTAAAATCACATTGCAGATTTATTGTGACCAGATAGTTGCATACACAAGACATTCTTTATAAGAGGAGTATGTATGAATATGATGACCTAGGATCTATATACAACTTGGTTTTAAAGCAATTAATATTTTAAGTTTCTATTGACAGGAATTGTAACAGAAGACATGGTCACTGCAAGAAAAAATCACTCAACCAGTCAGTTGAGTGAGTTTTTCTTGCAGTGGGTGTGTATAGGTATATGATGTCTTTTGTAGGATTGGATCCAAGGACACAGGTTTGGTTGGAGTAATGACTTGATCAGTATTAGAAAAGAGAACCTAGTTTGGATTGAAATTTTATGGACTCATTGGGATTGGAACAAAGGATGTGCCAAGCCTGGGTGAAATTTTGGTCTCAACCAGGATTGGACCACTGGACATATCATGACTGGGAAACTTTTTTGTCTCAACCAGGATTGGAAAAAAAGACCTAAAACAATGGGGAAATTTTGTTTGTCACATTTGTTGGTGTCATATGATGAAGGATGGGGAGTTACATTACAATACATTACAGCAGGGAAATTGGATAACATAACTTTTTTTTACTTATCCGGATTTTTATTTTTTGTAAAGTAAATAATTTTTTGGCTGTAATTCAAGTAAAGTAAAGTAGCTTATGTTTTTTTTTTTCTAAATGATAACATAACTTTTTGGAGTAAGTATTTTTGGTAACTTGATGTCAGAAAAATTAGGGCCAGATATTGGATTTAGTTTAGTGTTTAAGAGATTCCCTTGAATATTGACAACAGTTTTGAGTTCAATTTCCACTTGGGCACTTTTTTTCATTGGCTGAAAGGGGAGAAATTCATAAATAACATTTTGTTGAAAAATGTAGCACAATTATCTTAATATCAAACCCACAAGCCCATTACACTTGCTTTATCAATATTTGGAAAAAAGATTAACATAAATAGGTTTTCTAAAAATACTGGGTATCGTAACAATCAGAAAAGTAGGCCTTTCTCTGGATGGATATTGTAACTGAAGTTGTAATATCTGTAACAAGCAGATGAAACTGCAAAAAAACTCAATCAACTGCCTTCAGTTGACATGCAGCATTCTCCAGCCAAGCTGCAATCCAAACTTCACCTGTCTGCATATGTAATTTTTTTGGCACAGTCACTGTGCAGCATGCACAGTGACTGTGCATCAAAGCTTTGTTGAATCACTCTTGGAGAAAGGTTTGAGTAACACCACAAGCTTCCTTGGACTTTCTGCATGTCAACTGCAGGTAGTTGAGTGAGTTTTTCTTGCAGTGGTACTCATTCTGAAAATATGATTACAATTTGATTGCCTTTCATTACCAAATCAAATTGATAATTTATCATTGAACAGTGTAAACTCAGCACTTGTTGCACAGGAAAAACCTTCATCATGCCCCTCAAGAGGGAATTCTGAGTAGGGCAAAATGAAGACAAGATGAAGGCCTACAATTTGGTCTTCATGGCGGATGGAGGGGTGGGGTAGATGCGCAGGAAATTGGGAAAGGACTCAGAAAAGGAGATTTAGGCAGTTAACCCCGCCAGGATCCAAGCCAAATTTCGCATTTTAGTCGCAAGCCTCTCTGCGAGGCAGAGACCCTGCGGGGTTCTGTCACCAGAGAGACTTTGTTAAGCTCGAACTGATACCGTCTCGACTCATTCTTAAACGTATCCATGCAACTCCTTTTTTCTATCCCAGAAAAAAACTCTTGTTGGCCTTGTGATTTTTTGATAGGCTCATCCCCTTATGTAAATCGAACCCCTTCTTCAGACCATTGGCAGAACACTCCCGAGTCCCGACTCTTGGTGTACAGATGAATTTGCGATAGCAAAGCTACATTACATTACGGCGGATGCCATGTGTATCTTCCTTTCTGCCTTCTTCAGAAGGTACTCACCTCACGCATTCTCGTGATTAATGGCTATTTCGTGGCCACATGCCTCGTCCAAAAATTTACGTGCTTGCCTGGACAACGTGGAGCCGAAGTTGTCCAGACACCCTGTGCCGTACATCATCTATTCAGGCAGTTGGAGGAGCCGTGATCACACCGGGTTTTGACACAACTCATGAAGTTTTTGTTGTCACCATCATGGGCGCTCCGTGTCATCAACACCGTGGACACTACCTACATAAGTATGTAGCAATAATTTTCCATCGGAAATACATACATCCATATTTGTCTTCTTTTTTGGTATTAGAGTCATACATAACTTTTCAATCGGGGGCTTTAAAGCCAACAAAGCAAGTCAGAAGATAAAGTGTCATACATAAGATCTGCAGACGAAAGTCAATTGTACAGCTCTGGTAAGTACGATGACATGGCTGAAATGTGGCACTGATGTTCTGACTTAAAATTCAGAGGCGCTTGAACAAAACAACCAATGTTACTCAAGATGGAATCAGGTGGGGTTAAATGGAGGCAAAAGGTGGGGTACGAGCTCGTAGCCTCCTGGGTAATGTCGCATTCATCCACTCGTCTCCGTACTTAGTTGAGTCCTGATCAAACAAAACAAAGGCATCCAACCGTCAACAATCTTCAGGACCATTGAACAGTCTAGGCAATCTGAATAGCGACATATACGCATTCAAGTGTAATCTTAATCTTACGGTCTCCGAAGGGGCGGAAGAGAAGTCTCGCTCTCGCAGGTTTTTATTGGCATTGATGGTTGTTCAGTGTCATGATTCATCGAAATTTACAAAATGGATTGCTTGAGCATAACCAAACCCCGGCCATCTTGACGTCCGGATCCGGCATCACAAACCCACCGAGCGTCAACTCGACGGCACTTATGCCAAATTTTTTCAGCCCTCGCCAAAGGACAAGGCCTCCGACAGCTGAAGAGACGAGTTTGCGACTGGCATGGCTGGGCTACCGGCAAGAACTCTCACGAAATTGGGGTTTCTGGTCATCTTTCTCACTCTCCTACATCAACTTGGGCGAGTTGAGATTACCATATCATCAGTCCAACCAGCTTCCGATACTGACTGCAGTAACTGGACTTTGTACCACTTCTAGGAGCGACGTCAGGTAGTTTTTGGGCGTATCAAACCTTGTATATCCTTGGAGGCCCCGTTTCAGTGTTTTGGGGCAGTATTTTGATCGGAATCGTAATGCTGATTCAGTATATGGTAAACAAACCGGCTGGAGTTACCTTTCATTTATGTATCATGTCCAAGTTGACGCTATGCCTCGCTATTTCTACAGGTTTTGGCGGAGCTTGCCTCAGCTTACCCCGCGGCAGGGGCAATGTTTACATGGTGAAAAACAAAGACTGGCTGATGAGATCTAGAGTGAAAGATAATTTAGCAACTGATATTGCGAAAATTGGCTTCCCTCAAGGACATTTAAGCTGGCTCATTCGAATCTAAAAACGAAAAACTGGGCCAATTTTCTCTCGTGGACCGTGGCGATGTATCTATTTGTTTCTCACATTATTTTCCAAAGTGAGCTGCTCGTAATCCAGTCTTGTTATGAAGTTGGGCAAGGGCTTTTCCACCACATCTCATGGGTATTTACATTGTTGATTCTGGTACAGTGGAGGATGCTTGGCAGCTTGGTGAGTATCATTCTGTTATCGAGCTCAATTAGACGCTACCCTTGATATACTTAATCTACTCGATTCTATCGCGCCTCAATCTCAGCCATCTTTATTATGAGGTTGACCAGACTGGTCTTTCCTCAGTGGACATTCGGCACATGGCATATATTCATGATATCAGCTGTGAACCTAATCATCAGTGGCGCCTTCATGCTCTTACCGGTCTCACGCTCGCCGCGACTTTGGATTGGTTTTGCAGCCTTGACTGCTACCTTGAGTGCAACGATCTGCATTGTGTTACTTTCTACTTCCAACTTTCACCAGAGTCCGGTAACGATCTTCACCCATCTTGAAAACCAAAGCCAAATCAAAAGCAACGGATGGGCGTTCTTGCTCGGCGCGAGCTCGCTGGCTGCCGCAGGCGCCGAAAATTCAGCTCACATGGCAGAAGAAACTCATGAAGCTGAACTCATCGTTCCTAGAGCAATGTTTTTTGCCACGTTAATCAACTATACCAATGTACTTGTAGTCCAGATCTGCTGCTATGTGGTACGTGGTCCTTGCCGCATTTTCTACGACCTAGAGGCTGATCGACATATCCCGAGTTGAACCACATCCTGTCTTTTGGAAATTTCACAGTCTTTTTCAGATGCGAATACATTTCATCAACCATCCATGCCCAGCTTGGTGATGGCACATTGCTCCCGCCGAGCATCAGCATGTATATTCATCTGCCTACTGATAGTCACTTGGATTCAACAAATGTCTCAACTTCTCGCCTCCACTCGTTTTGTTTGGGCTCTAGCAAGAGACAATGCGTCCCTTTCGCTACTCTATGGCGAAAGCTCAGCACCAAGAGTCAAATGCCACGAAGGGCAACCATTCTGCTCATCACAGTGACGATTGTGATCAGTTGCTTTCTTTGTCTATCTTCAACACACATCACAGTATTTATCTGGAGATCTGATTCTTATCTGTCCTTGGTCAGTAAATATTTCCAATGGAGACAGATTCTGAAATCAGGACTGGTTTAAGGCTGACCCGAGTCTCTGACCGTTGTATGCAGATGTGTTATGTCATACCAGTTGTACTATACCTATTCAGTGACAAAGATGTTCTTTATCGCGACGGGCGAAACTTTTGGACTCTTCAGCAATGGAGCCGCCCGCTTGCATCGTTGGCCCTGATCACCTTACTGATTCAGATGATCTTAGGCGGCTTTCCCACCGATCCAAAAAAGTTGGTCCACAGTTTCGTAAGTGAGATTTCTGCGAGAAAAATTATGATGTTGGCTTGTTAGCTCTGTCGTCTCAGACATAATGTTTTCGACATTTTTTTTGTTCAACATAAATGCAGCTGTGAGGGCCGTTTCGAGTGCATCCATTCCCTTAGTTGCTTTAATGGCTATCATATCTTGGTTTCTTTACGGTCGGGCTCACTACGTTGGCCCCATCAAATCTATCACAGTTTGGACGACGGGTCAGGAAGTTGAACTTCCTCGGGCAGGAGAAGGCATGGCCAGTAATCCGACGTCAACAGAAGAAGCCGTTGGTAGACGAGCGAACGTTTTTGAAGAGAGTATACCTTTGCAAATCACATCAAGATCGCATCCACGCAGTGAAAATCTGGCTTCAGCCAATCTCAGTGTCTCCATCACGTCGGTGATCATCGCAGCCTATCCTAATAGCACAATCAACTCGATCGAAACTCCTGGATCAGAAGACAAACGGACAGTATAAAGGAGAACTGTCCTTAAAAGGACAAACTTCATCCAGACATTCACTTCACTCGCTCCAATTGGTCAAGCATTAGCGGAACGTATAATCATGGGCGGACTTTATCCGAAGGCTCTCCACCCTTTCATCGCGTGATGGCATGCGGCAACCAACTGAAGACGAAATTCATAAATCCTCACCCCTCCCCTAAACCGAGAAGCTGCTGTGAGGCTATCCCAATGACCTACACAACCAGCCCTTCTTAGTTATCCTAGTGGGTTAACATTAACCATTTCAATTTCAAATTTAAAGCAACGCAATCAAAAAGAACAACCCTCAAAAGATCTGTACATCAGATCGTCGGTCAATGTTCATAGCTCTTGAATATGTTTTAAATAATTTCTGTCCTTACACTCTTCTATCTCATTAGAATAACTTTTATGCTCTTTGTGCTCTAGCAAGCCCCTTTCCAATCTCACGCATTTCCTCTGAATCATATCACATTTTTGTAATGTATATTTATTCAATTGATGACCATTTAAGATATCACAGCTTAATTTTGCTTCTTTTCCCAAAAGTGGAAACTTCAATTGTTATTTTTTTCTTTTAAAATATCAAATGAACACATCCCTAATCTCAAATCTGCAAGTCAGGTTTGCTCTGGGTTTGATTGGTTTTTCACAATAAAAATAATAAAATATTTTCTCCTCTTTCTCATTGATGTTTTTCAACTACAGATACAGAACCAAACCATCCAATGTATTGATCCAAAATAGACCTTAGGGTTAACAGTTGGCAAAATTAACACATTCATATGAGAATAAATACAATTAGTGGCCATAAATACACTCTAACATAATTCAGTCAAACTCCAGCCATCTATATGCTAGGCTATGGCTCATTTTCTAGCTTTTTTTGAAAAAATAAGCAATTGAAAATATTGGTGATTCCAACATTTGCTCCACCCAAATAATCTCTATTTACCATCTCTCCCCTATCTCTCTTGCTTCTCCTGACTCTCTTAAGTTGTCTTCAATCAAGTGTGCTATTCCTTGTTTTGCCCATCATCTGTTTTGCTTTTTCTTACAAGGCCCACGGTATCCTTTAAATTTTTTTGCTATTCCTTGTGTTACCCATCATCCATTGTGCTTGTTCTTACAAGGCCTGTGGTCTTCTTTAAAAAGGTTTCCATACTTCCCCACTAGATTTTCATTGGTCTTTATTAAAAAAACAGTTCAACTGGATATTGAATCTAAATTAACACAAGTTCCTAAATTGGCTTTTGTTTCACTGCAGAAAACTTGGATAGCACAGTAAGTATACTCCTTGACTCTATCAACAAAGGCTCCCTTTCACCAACCTTTCTGTCTGCATCCTGGAAAGTGATTCTATAAATTCTTCCTTGAGTGTTTGGATCATGTGTTGACTCTTGATGCCTTCCCTTGGTCTTTTAATCTGTCTTTTAGATAGATATATACAACTAACCCTGCTCCCTAACCAAAACTTCACTCACCCCCCTGCCCCTAACCAAAACTTTACTCCCCCCCTGCTCCCTGCTTGCCACTCTTTTCCACACACCACTCCCTGCACTCCCACTGTAATTGATTTCTGCACTGCCCTGCATTTGCCTGCTCCTCAGGCCCCTTGCTTCCCAATTTCTGGACCCCTTGGACTCCTCAGTCTGGTCTGGATTGTCCCCACTGAAACCCTTGTCTTTCTGACTCTCCCCTGAATCTCCTCCAATGCCTTCTTGAGTCCCGAAAATCCCCTAATGACTGCCACTGTCTATCTGCTCATGCTTTTTCTGCTCAGTCCAGTCAAAATTCCTGAAAAATAGTTTCCTTTTCTTGTTTAATTGCCTCAGATTTCCATCTGAAGAATGCCCTCAGCATCTCAGGGCCACACCCTACTTCTGAGACTATTTGCTGTCACCTTGCCTATAATGACTCCACACCCAAATCAGACTTGGGATTAATTTCCCCAGTTTTCATAGAAGCTGGGACAATTTTTCATGGGAGCTTCTTGCTCTGGGCATGTGACCCTCTTACCCACCAAATTTCCTCACACCAATTGATCCCAGAGAAAGGTATGATTTCCCTACATTTTGATTTAAAAGACACAGACTAGGGCCTTCTACAACATGCACAACCTTGATCCAAGTTTTCACTTTTTTGTGAATTACACACTTGAGCACAACTGTGCCTTTGTTTTCTGCACAAATATTCCTTGATAAAACCTGTGGGCATTGAAATAGGCGCCAGCAGTCTATTATCTATAAAAAATAGTTGTATCTTTTGAATCACTAATTATGCTTCAAAACCCCTTCAAGCATCTGGTGACTTCAACATTACCATTTTGAAAGTACAAAATAACAGTTTTTGGGAGGAAAACAAAAAAAGGATAGCCACAAAGGGAACATAGCAAGCTACACAGGCCCACCCATGGAAGGCATGTTAGTTTCCAGGTGGATTTTGAGGAATAGTGGTTTGAGTCTGGGAGGCCTGGAAAGCACAAAAAACCAATGATTCCAGGCCACAACTAGAGCTGTAGGAGCAAACTCTTCTTTTAGAGGCTTTATTTGCAAGGTGCCCCTTTTGCACTGGTTTAACCATTTCTCTAAAACAAGGGGATTGTATTAAGATATATATTGAATCAGGTAGGTGCTTTATTGTGTAGAAAGTTCCATTTTGAAGGTGAGAGAACCTTGCTTATAGTGCTGAGTGAAACCTTTATGAAAACTATGAAAAATGATATTTTTGTTGAAATTAGATGAGATTAAAAAATTAAACCAATCAAACAGTCTTATAAATAAATGAATTAGAGCATCTCTAGAAGTATTTCTAAATAGGGGCCTGTGACCCCAATTTAGCAAGTTGGGCTCAAAATTGGGGTCCAACAGACCCGCTATCTGACCCGCCAAATGCATCCAGGGTCACCCAGAACCACTATATTTGGAGGCTGGTGGCATGTCTGCCTACAACCCTCCAGAACCTCTTTTTTTCACACATACATCTCCACCTTGCCAAACCAA
>SMGU01000144.1:0-24060 GCA_004348175.1 Puccinia novopanici
GGGATTTTCGCAGTTAACCCCGCCAGGATCCAAGCCAAATTTCACGTTTTAGTCGTAAGCCTCTCTGCGAGGCAGAGACCCTGCGGGGCTCTGCCACCAGAGTGGCTTTGTTAAGCTCGGTGCCCGGTCCGCTCCTGTTGCAAGTCGGTGACAGCGTGGCTTTCATGCTCACAAAATCTTTTGGCACGATCCGATGTGACCCGCCAATTCAGCTTCTCCACAAACAGGCTGGATCCGGTTTTTCCTTCTCCAGTTGGCTCTAGATATTTCTTATCTTTAGTTTGCTTCCAACGCTGACTCAACATAACTCAACATCAAACAAGCTTTGGGATCCAGGATTCTGTGCCAGGTAAGTTTTCACATCCCTTGTTTTCCAAATATCTATACTATGTCTTATCTGACTAGTATTCTTTTTAGGTTCTGAGACTGTACTAGGCGGCTTAAATTTGGCATTGCAACTTGATTGTCTTATCAATCACAAGTCTAGCCTTGTACGTCCCCTTGTTAGTTTGCTCTTCAACTGTCACCCTTGAGTGGCACGCTTGTCAAAGTATTTATTGTTTTTATTGCATTTTTGATAAATGTAGCAACTACGTCCTCAAAAATCTTGAATGGCCGCCGTTCTGATTCAATTCCAAAGGATTATCACCCTATTCTTGGCTCATTCAAGCTCCGGGTTGTGGAATTCCATTAATCACGCAATTCAGGATTGGTGGCCCTTTCTAAGTATGTTTGTGGCGCCGCCTTCCTCTTTAATCTATGATTGCCATCACTGACAGCTGATTGCATTATTTATCTTGACTGTTTCTCTGGCGCGGTTATCTGGATCACTAATAACAGCTGACGACTTGGATAAAAGCGAGCTGACTGCTGCGTTCAGGCCAGACACTGATACTGACCAAGCTCCAATATTGGAGATGATGCTTACAGCAGAGGTACTGTTCACCCCTCTTTCTTTTTGTTTATAAATAGAGGCCTTATACTCTCCCTTTTTTCCTCCTTCCCTTTATCAACTTCGACCACTCAAGCAACTCAGACCTCCAGAAGCATCCACCATGTCCACCACTAATCCACAAGCCTGTACTACTACCACCAAAGGTACCAAGGAAGTTGTTTTTTTTTTTGTATTCCTACTATGGCATGTTACTGTGTCATTCAAAACCTGTAGCCGGTGAAGGTTCAAGACGGCCTCTGTTATTATCCGCTTTTTGGTGAATGGTACCCGATCTGGGTCCTGGATAACTCGCCGAACAGCCCCTATGAGATCCTTTCTATCCCAACTTCCGCTATTGCCAAGAAGGACCCTCCTCCCACATCCAACCTTGAGCCAGGCAAAATACCATCCTCCCCCTCTGACCACTCCTCTGCTTGCCCAGATGCAAATCCTGATGCTGTTCCCAGTACGCTGGTTTGTTTCCTTGAACTCGACGCTCCAGGTGTTTGGGCGCTCCTCCAAGACGATAACCCAGCTCCTTTGGCATCAATTTATTATCGTGAAGAAGATGTTTTATTTATTTTTGAGTCTGTTGCCAAAGAGTTTTTAGAGTATACCCATCACCATCCGGCCACCACTCAAGCTCAAGTCGACACTCGCGTTGCCTTATTTTTGAATCTTCAATGGGCTTTCCGGGTCAAGCATGACACTTATCTTGCTACCTGATCTTTCTAAACACTTCGAGCACTCGATTTTTTTTTCCTCTTGTCTGAATTGTAATTGTAGTGTGCCCACTTCCACCACCTCTTCACAAACAAAACAAAAAAAAACATGTTGTTGTCTTGTTGTGAAATGAAGCCTCCATTAATCGCTTCCACCTGTCCCAAATTCAAAGTCTGAACCAAGCGAAGTCTTCTTTTTTCTTCTCTAATGTGAGTAATAAAATAAAAACTTGAAAATTGAGGTTTTAGCTAGCCCCTCCCCCAACTAAGATGGTTGTCCTCAACCATTCAAGATGAGATGAGAAGAGTTTTTTTTATTTTTATTATTTTTATTTTTATTTTTATTTTTATTTTATTTTTATTTTATTTTATTTTTTCATTTTTTCATTTTTTCATTTTTTCATTATTATTATTATTTTTTTTCTCTCTTCTTTCTTAATATTTACTCAATATGCCTCATGTTCCTCATTTTCACAAGATATTCCCAATGGGAAATCTTGTAAGTAGGGTAGTGGGACCTCCTTATATAGTAAAAATATGGAAAATTTCACAGGTTTCCATGTCACAGAATGAGGCATTATTGCAAGCCTAAACGCAGATTAGATGGGATTTTCCAGCCTAAATGCAGATTAGGAGGTATGGAATGTTCTCTCACCCACAATGGAACAAAATAGAATGAAATAGAACTAGCAATATGAATAAAAATAGAAGGTGCATAAAAGATAATGAATAAGAAGAAAATGAATAAAATGGGTGGAAAATTCTATGCAATATGCATGGACCGCGAGAGTCTGGGAAAAATAAGAAATCCAAAAAAGGCTCAAATCCATGTATTTTCCAATCCGTCAGAGATATGAAGGTGGTTCCACTGGTTGACTAGGGTTTATTTTGTCCATGGAGTCCATTTTTGAGGTTAGTTTTGTTTTATCTTGAATGGTTGTTGTATAAAGTTCAGGGTGCAAGTGGGCCGGGTTCGGGCCAACATTTGCTGCCCAAACCTGCCCTGTGTCATAAGCCGGGGCAGGGCGGGCTGGGTAGACAAGTTTAAGTTCTTTGCCCATCCCATTTCCCGAAAGAAGGCTGCTGGGCTTTGGGAGAGGGCAAGAAGGCTGGAGGCCAAAGCAGACAGATTCATTGATTCCTTTATTTTCTTAAGAAAAACAAGTAGGGATTGTCTAGGCACAAACTGAGAGGTGATTGTGTAGACAAGTGGAGTGGGGATTCTGTAGATAAGTATCAGAAAAGCAGTTGCAAATTGTAGAAGAGCAGAAAGGAAGTTGAGGAAGGGAACTTGAGCGAGTCTACAAGTCATCTTATGAATCAGACATGTTGTCAGATTCACATTTGATCCAACTTTGAGTACATATCAATGCTTTGACAGTTTCAGGGTTGAGTTTTCTTTGGAAATTGCTGAGAACTCGGCCACTAGATGAAAAAGCAGATTTGGATGCGATCAATGTCATTGGGATCATCAAGATGCTCTTTGCCAAGCGAGCAAGGGTCAGAAAATGGAGGCTATTCACCTTCCACCAACCGAGGAGATCAAACAACACAGCATTGGGAGGGTCAATCTCAACTGTGGCCTCTTGCAAGTATAAATTGAGTTTGGAAGTAGGAGAGAAGCTTTGTGATGACTTCTCCCCAGCAAGATATTGCTTAAAGCGAGCATTGTTGCTGTTTTGGGTTACACATTGTGTGTTGGATTCTTCAGCCAATTGCAAGGTGGGGCGCTGGGAGCTATGGTGAGTATGGTGTGTGTAGCTGGCAAACCAGTTGTACAAAATCTTCTTGGTGTGTTTGACGCTTTCAGCTGCAGCCTCCGACCCAGTTTCTTCCATGAGTAAAAATTCAATCAGTGCAGTTTTGTAACAAGGATCCAAAATCTGAGTGACCAATGCAAAATCCTCCATGGTCTCCCAGTAATTGTTAAACTTGGCCTCCATTGGTTCCGCAATGAGGACAATGTGGGGGTTTTTGCTTTTAATACCTTCCATAATGAGCTTTTGAATTTGTTTGAAATGTTTGAAAACAAGGTGGGCTGTGGGGTACTTTGTTCCTCCAAGTTCTAGTGTAGCTGTTGATTGTGCCTCAATGAGTTTCATTCTGGGCTCACTCTATACTAGATGAACAAAACGATAGACAATTCTGACTCACCGGTATTGAAAACACTGAGGAACTCCAACATTGTCTTGAGCTGCTCCCACTCGTCATCTGAGGGACAGTGATGATAGTTGGAATCTTGAATGCTGAGGGTGCTGTAGGCTGATATATATGGTAGTGAGGAATTGATCATTTGGTAAGTGGAATTCCAGCAAGTCGGGACATCAGTGGAAGGCCATGCATTTGTTTTGATGTTTGAAATTTTGATGATCTCCCTAAACGCCTGCTTTCTTGAAGGGTTTAGCTTAATATATTTGACACTTTCACAGAGCTTTTCAATGGCATAGCAGGTGGTCTTGAGTCCATCCTTCACAATGAGGTTGATGACATGTGCCGAGCATCAGATGTGAAAAAAGCTTCTGTCCATGTCTAGTGATTTTATTTCTCGTGGATGACACTCTGAACTCGTCTGATTGCAAAATCGTTTGCGCTAGCATTGTCAACGGTGATGAAGGCAACTTTGTTCAAGATTTCCCATTCAATCATGGCAGACAAAAGATGCTCAGACATAGCGAATCCAGTGTGTGGAGAAAGTAGAGTTTTGAAAGAGATGATACGGTTGGTGAGCTTCCAGTCAGGAGACAAGTAGTGCACCGTGATTACCATGTATCCAATCTGAGTTGAGGATGTCCACAGGTCAGTTGTGAGTGAGATTCAATCAGCTTTATTGATTTCTGTTGATATTCCCCCTTCATCAACCGGAACATTTCAATGATATCAGATTTTACCGTCATCCGTCCATGGAATTTGAATTTTGGCTGGAGTGAGGCAACGAATTGGAAAAATGAGGTCTTCTCCACAAATCGGAAGGTTTTCTCCTCTGTGATGATCATTTGAGTGAGGAGATCCCTTGATGTCTTCTGCATGAGAAAAATTCCAAACAGAATCCGTTTCGACCGATCCTCAGGCTTGTGAAAAATTTATACTTTTGGTGATTGGTGAACTTGGTACATTGCTCATGGTGTCGCCGTAAGTGATTTGTTCCATTTGAGCTTCTTCCCAACATGACTATCTGCAATACTTGCAAATAGCTTTCAGATTTTGCCCTAAAAAATACAGCAGTCAGATCATTTGTTGGTTACAAATATTGAATAATGAGATGAAGTAGAAATATACCCACCAGAGCCTTTGGTTGTGAAATGAATCTAAATTTCACTTGTTGTTCATTGTTTTTTTTTGGGTGGCTCAGGATTCAAATTTCTGGGTAAATCATCACTCTCTTCATCAATTGATATGGGAGCAGCAGTGGTTTTTGACTGGAGACTGTGAGGAATACTAGAAGGAGGTGCAGCCAAACTACTGACGGGACAATGGCTGGGTGTGGTGGGAGATGAGTTCCTTTGCAAAGCTGCATGTTGACAGGGGTTTTTGGTGGGGAGGCATGAGTCTTATTGCCTGGATAACTCATTGATTTGACTTGGACTTCTTCATTCACTGGAGGAAAGCATGGGCTTCCGGGCCGGTGTGGTACTCTTAAATGTTAAAAATTAAAAAAAAATATTTCCTTTATTCTTTTTCTCTTTTCTTTCTCTTTTCTTTCTCTATTTTTCTCTCTTTTTCTCATACTACAGGCCAGAAATCAGCATATCTCATTGGAGAAACGGACTCTACGGCTCAATTTACCCCATGGTCACCTTGGACGGCAACCTCTCAAACCCCTTGGATCAGAAGTTACACACCCTCCTTGGCCACCTTCAGTACATATCACCAACCACCACTATCATTTACATACCACACTCTTTACACAACCCAGTACATACTACATACAGGACAACCCATACCCTCAATCACATGGACATGCACAATGCATGCGGGCTCATGCAGGCTAAACTAGTGGATTTTCCAAGATCTGATCTAGTTTAGTGTGTTTGGTCTGAGCACATGACTCTTGCAGATACCATGTGGTGTCATGCAGTGTTATGCAGGTGCATGCAGTCTAATTTAGTGTATTTTCCAAGATCTGATCTAATTTAGTCTGTATGTGGCTGTGCATCAATCACCTCATACCAGATTGGATCTAATTTAGTCTGTATGTGGCTGTGCATGATCACCTGATCCAAGATCTGAGCTATTTTAGTGGATTTTCCTTCGACACCACCTTTTTGACAGGCTGTGCAGGCACATGACCTGATGGCTGTGTAGTTTAGTCCTGTATTTGGTTGTTCTATTGTGTTCCATGGCTTTTCCAGGCCAGCACAAATCCCTCATTCTGGCTAAATTCCCTTAATGCTGTGCAACCAGGCCAGCCAAAATCACTCATTGTTGTCTATATAAGCCTGTAACTTTTTTGTCACTCCCCCCTTCCTCACCAGATTCTGGCATCAGATTTTATTTACACCCTTATTAGTCTTTATCCCCTATAAACACTATCCATCTGGTCACTCTATATTATTAGCCCCTCAATATTATAGTTTTACACTTTCATAACCACTTACACCACTCATTGCAACCCTTATATTCAACCAACCCTTTATATTCAACATTGACCTCACTGGGTTTGAACCCACTACCTCTATCCAACTTTATTCTCAGAAGCCTGAGCCATTACCAGCTAGGCTATTCACCCTTCTATAAACCTCAACACCCTTTCCTCAATCTATTACACCACTCATCACTCATCACTCATCACTCATCACACATCACTCATCACTCATCACTCATCACTCATCACTCATAACCCTCTTTATCACCACCAACCTCTGTTCAATCCCCACTCTCATCAATAACCTCTTATCCACTCTTCAACACCCCCTTTTCATCTATCCAAACCCAATCCACTTCTGAACAACAGTAGTATCTTGATACACCCCATCCTATCACTTTATTAAACCTTCCAATCCGAGATTGGGGGCTTGTTTAGTGTCTAGAATCACAGAAAGGCAGAGATATCCTCATTCATCCCTTTCAACACTCAGCAAAAGGTCTTCACTGACACTTTTGAGCTTTACACCGGCCCATTTGAAATTTCTCTGTCCAAACCCAGCCCACCAGAAAGGCAGAAACTTCTGGGCCGGGTCAGATTTACAATATTTTCAACCTGAAGTTGTCCGAACCTGCCCCAAGCCCGGGTTGGGCTTGGGCGGCCCACGCACCCTGAGTATAAAGTATAAATTTTTCAAATTTTCCCCTTGAAACACAGGAAAATAGACCACATCGGGGCAGTATGGTGGAAGATAAATGAGGCAGATACCAGCTGCTTGGCAAATTGGTTTGAATTGCTGGCCTCTGTGTATTGCAGCATTATCCAACATGAGCACAGAGCTCTTTCCAGGGTAGCAATGCATGCAAGGAAGCTGATTAATATTTTGGTGTGGTCAGCAGCAGGAACAACTGAGTAATAAAGAAAAGCCTTACCAAGTCATATTCAAGGAACTTCTTCAACTTGGCACCTTTAAAAGTGTCCATGGTGGTTGTTTGTGCAACCACCCCATCGATCAATATGGCTGGCATCAAACTGATGCGGTCAGGATTTTGATTTGTTATGTGCCTTGCAGCCGGGGTTCCTTGTGTGGATTGTGTGAACATTTGCAAGAGGTCCCGGTCGCAAAAAGAACTTTTGTTTGTTTTGATTTTTCTTCAGCTTTATCTTTGACCACTTAAAAAAGAGATAGACTCACCTGTAAAGACCAGCCAATCTGCTGGATAGACCTGCATTTTCTCAACAAATGCGTATTTCACCACCAACAATTTGCGAATGTTAGATGTCTCGGCTTTTTTGAGGGTGATACACAGGTTGTTGACCAGATTTTGATGGATGGCCTGGTTACTGAGAAGAGTGCCGCTCAAATCATAGAGACATTTCCTCATCTCGCTCAAGAATAATCCAGGTTCAGTGTGGACCAACTCAATGACAAAGTCAATTTCTTCATGAGTAAGAGTCGCAGTTGGTCCCCGGGGAGTGTAGGTCTCTGGATCACGAACTTCATGCTTGGTCTCCTCAAACAGGTCCATCCACCATTTAAACAACTGGTGTGAGATTGAGTAGCCAAGCAAATCAAAGATGAATGGTTGAGATTTTCCGTCCAGCAACATTTGTACAACGGCGATTTTGATTGCCGGTGCGTAAGATCGGAATACCATGGTAGATTGATGTCATGCGGTTAATAAAGGGAAGATTGATCAATTTCCGGGAGTGGATGGAGGAGCTGGAGGTAATTGTGAGTTGTACAAACCTCAACACCGGGATCTCAACTGGACTGAGGAGCGCAGAAACTCTGCAGGCCCCATATACCCATAACTTTGCGACACAAAAAAATTAATTTGTCCAAGGTCCATTGGAAACACAGTAGTTGTTTCTCCCTTTCTTCATTGATCTTTTATCTATCTTTCCTTTAGAAATAAAGAGAATCAAAAACAAGACACCCTTATTAAAAGTCCATCGAGTCATAAAGAAAATTTCAGGATAGCCTCTTATAAGAATTGGGAGTCCTTCACTGATGACGTTTCATAGCCCATTCAAGTAAAACTTCAAGAGGAACTGGTTAACCCTTACAAGGAGGCCTAACACAGAGAATCTAAAACTGATGACAAACTTTGAATATTTCTTTTGGTCTGGAACAAAAAGAAGAATGCATACACCCTCGGTGCGCTGGATTGAAAACAATTAGACTTTGAGTCAAATTCTTTTTGATGTGCCCCTGCGTAGGGGCGGACAAGCAGGGGACGGTTGTCGTTTTCCCCAATCTGTAACCAAATTTTTTGATTCTGATCTGCATCAAAGTCGACTAAATTTTGGTTTAGCAACTTTGATGCCATTTTTTTGAATCTATATCATTTTTTTTCTAGCTTTATTACAAATATCATTCGTTTATAATACCAAACCAAAAAAAAAATAATCCTTTTGGGCAAGTTTCAGTGGGATCAGTAGCTCCTCCCCAGCAATCAAAAAAAGGGCACAATGGGGACTCAATCCTTGCATATCAGTCATCTCAGCATACCTTGTCCACAGTTGATAATGACTATACCATGAAGCCTTCTCTGACCTTTGTATAAATAACTATTTACTCTCCCCTGCCCAAGCAAGTGCCAAATTTTTCTCTTTAAGTTCCTTTCATTTTTTTTTTTTACTTTTTGCCAGACCAATTTTTCTCGAATTTTCAGGTAATTTTATTGCCTTCTAGACCACCCTTTAAAGAGGATTTAGTGCCAAAAATCCGAAAAAACAAATCCAAAAAAAACCCGACCTAAGCTGGACCAACACTTCTGAGAACCGAGGTGCCGAAGCTTGCCAAATTTGATATGAAACTCAAATCTAGCTAGGTTTCCAGTCAAAACTGAGTTCAAAACTCAGTTTTGACCCAATTTTTTGAGTTCTAAATCCATATCGCACACAAAAACTTGTGTGAATATGGTTCTGGCCAATTCCAAGAACAGTTCGCAAAAAAAACGGAATTGCAACCGTTCCGTTTTTTTTTGTGAGTTTACACACTGGACGGAAGAAAACGAAAAAAAAAACGGATACATCTTGTTTCTTGTGCATTTTGTTCATAGGCAAGCGCTGACGTCCAGCCTGGGTCAGCACATTTTCTCTTTCTCAACGGTATGGATATCATATTTTTTATGTATCTTTATCGTATAATTTTGGTCACTACAACCATTACAAAAAAAAAACCGTTTTTTTACTTTTGCGACAAAATAAATACGCTTCCCCAACCTTCACGTTTGAGTTTGGTGGAGAAGTGGTATTGAAGTGGATATCAAGCCTGCCTGTCGGCAGACAAAAGGTCAGCAGGCAGGCTCGAACCACTGAGGGAAGCCTATGATTGCACAGCTTTCATGTTAGCCGCTAGACCATAGAACCACGGAAAGTGCACACGTAACACAAAATATGTTCTCTCCTGAGCTTATCGGCACAAGTTTTTTTCACTAATTAGTCCCTTTGCCTTTTTTTTTTTTGACTTTTTTCCAGACCCATTTTTCTCAAATTTTCAGGTCATTTTATGACCTTTGAGACATTCAAGAAAATGTGGGTGAGGTAAATAATTATCCGTGAAAAAAGTCTTGACAAAAAATTGGACACCGCCGGATTGACACCTTGGAAGACCAAGGGGGCAAAGCTTGCCAGATTAGAGTTCAAAACTCAAATCTGGCAAGGTTTGTTATCAAAACAGAGTTCAAAACTCATTTTTGACGCAGTAATTAGCGTTTTCAACTCTGTTTTCACCGTGTAACTTTGCGGCAATACGGTTTGGCTCAATTCGTTTTTGGTCCGGTTTTTGAACCCGACCGTTTCTTTACCGTTGCAGAACTTTGAAAGTTCCACCGCCGTGTAGGTCTGGTTTTCCAACCCGACCGTTTTTAAAACAAATCCAAACCTTGAAAATGCAGCCGCGGTGTATGGGCTATGGCTCTGTGGAAGGGTTGTTCCTCTAGGACCCCGGATAGCCCCTGGTGAACCCCTTGTGTAAAACTGGGAATTCCGGGGCTTTGGATACGTCGGAGAATCGGTTTTCTTCCTCATGCCCAGCGTATTGCTACGTGATACATAAGGGTGTTTTTTTCCCAAAAATAATGAAAATGCATTTTGCTACCTGCCACATTAGGATCATTGACACCAAAAAAAAAAAAGAAGAAAACAATATTTTGTATTTAGAAATTATTTAGTTGATTTTTGTGCTTTTTTTATGCTATCCTCGACATTTTGGATGTAGTGTCGGTCGCTCATAGCTAGTAGCATCATGCGCAGGGCTGATGGCACCCACACACAAGCCTCAGATAGATCTGGTTGGGTGATGTTCATCGCCCCGGTCCTTTGGAACAAGAAATGAAGGTCGTGAGTGTTGATATGTAGCTACAGGTAGCTACATTTAGGGTCCGTACCACGCCTCTGGACCCAATTTTCATAAACAAAAAGTGAATTTATTCTCGCGCGAAATGAAAATGGACAATTTCTCCCAGTGAGAAAATGAAACTCGCAAATCTTGTACCACGGCAATACAGATGGGCACAGCCGATGACCCAAACCTATTTCACTTTTCACTATTATGGAAACTCAAGCTATCATCACAGAAGCACCACCGCATCAGCTATCATCACACAAGCATTACCCATTGTTCCCATTGTTACTCTATCACCTCACTCTATCACCTCTCTCTAACTCAGAAATAATTTCCGTAACAATAATGGATCCTCACATTTTGACGTCTCTAATTGCAGCCGCAACAGCAATTGTATTGATTATCCATCAGTGGAATGAAGACAACCCATACTACAGCAATGGAGGAAGGGCCACCTACGTTCACTTTTTGCTGCACGAAGCGCGTGATGAACTGTTTCAAGAAGTTGTGTCCATGAAGCGCGCAACATTCAACTCTCTGATCTCCGAGATTCATGAAAATGAACTACTGAAGGATGGACACTCCGTCAGTGTTGAAGAGCAAGTATTAATATTTCTCAATGTTGTGCGATACAACAACTCAATGCGCAAAACAGCCCTCAAATTTCGCAGAGGCCTCTTCACGGTGCACAGGTGTGTGTTTTTTTTTTTTTGCCTTATTGTATGCTTGGATAAATACTGACAAGTACAATGTTTAGATACTTTGCACAGGTGCTTGATGCACTTATCTACTTATACCCAAAATATGTGCAATTCAACTCTGATTCTTGCACACAACCACCCGAGCTACAATCCAACCCCAAATACAGTGCTTTCAAGAATGCAGTCGGTGCGGTTGACGGGGTTCTGGTGGAAGCACGAGTACCAGCAGTGAAGCAGCCCGCCTGGCAATGCCGCAAAGGATACGTGGCTCAGAACGTATTGGCCGCTGTCAACTTCCAATTTGAATTCATTTTTGTGTTGGCTGGATGGGAGGGTAGCGTGCACGATACTCAAGTCTACAACGATGCCTATGCAAAAGGACTCAAACTCCCTGACAAGAATTACCTGCTGGCTGATGCAGGATACGCCCTCCGCCACGGTTTAAGGACTCCTTACCGTGGTGTTCGATATCACCTCAAGGAGCAGGCCATTGCTTCCCAGAGGCCAAGCAACGCAAAGGAATTGTACAACTTGCGGCATGCATCCCTTCGCAACATTATCAAGCGGATTTTTGGCTGTATGAAGAAGAAATACAGAATTCTTGCGTCGACTCCTGAGGTGGAATTGCCTAAACAGGTCCTTTTGGTGTATGGCTTATGTATGATGTGGAACTACATCAGAAAACATGAAGGACAGGACCCAATGCTGGACGAACCCGATGTAGAATGTCATGATGGTCCATCTGGACCAACAAAACCTTCTATGCCTTCGATTTCTCTTTGTGCAGGCCAAGAGGACACCATAATGAAACATTGGCGAGATCGCTTGGCTGCCAAGATGTGGAAACAGTATTCCGTATACACATTGGCCAGAAGCCAACATGTCAATTAATCCCCATTTTGTTTTCACTGCTTTGCTTTGCTTTTGTTGAATAACTTTTTTCTGCTCGTTTCAATCTCCTCAGTTTCGATTTTTTTTGTCCGCCGCTTGATTTTTTTTTTGGTCCACCGCTGTTTTTTTTGTTTGAAGCCCATCTTGATCTATCGATCATGCTTATCTTTCTTTATGCATTCTGTGCTTGTTGTGTTGACTGATTGTGTCAACTGCTCGTGTCGATCACTTTTTTTTTCGCTGGTTATCTTTCATTATGCATTTTCTGCTTGTTTTGTTGCCTGCTCGTTTCGATCTCTTTTTATTTTTGCTGCTTATGTTTCTTTATGCATTTTAGTTGCATTTTAGTTGCATTTTAGTTGTTGTTTGCGTTGACTGGAAATTGTGTTGCTTTGAAATTGCACTTATGAATGACTAAGGGAAATGATAAATAGTAAAATCTACTTGAACAGAAATAGATCGAGAGACAAATGATACATAAATAGATAACTCTAACTTGAACCTAACTTGAACAGTAGATCAAGAGAGAAATGAGAGATAAATAGATAAAGAGAATCATGCACGATTGGCTGATTCCTTTTTCAACCACTTTTGACAAATACCGATGGAGGTAGTGTCAATTAATTTGAGGAAAGTGCGGGCCTTTGTTTCGTTTTCGAGGACTCCAACATAATTGACGTACTCTTCTTCGGTTATTATCGATATGAAGTGGTCGCGAAGCTTATCCAGAGCATCCTCAGATGCAGTTTGAGTCACCACGGTCGTTTGCTGACTTGTGGTACCAGTTGGCTGAGTCGAAAGATGACTGGTGGCCATGGACACCATCGCTCCTACGAGGTCTTTGGATCCAGCCGAGGCCTTGTCAATAGCACTGATGAGGCCTGGATACCATCGCCAACTACATCCATCTTCGTCTCCCGGGTGCGTTTCTGCTTAGACATAGAAATTGACTGCTCAGTCAAAGCAGTATCATCTTGATTGTCTTCATCATCCAAAGCTGCCAGTTGACGTTTCATTTGCGCGGTTAAACCTCTCGATCATTATCTCCACCTCCACTTGTTGGTTCAGAAGAGAAGAGTGATCTACCCAGCGGAATTGGAGAGACTGATTGCAATTGAGTACCAGCGGCAGGAAAGATTTTGTCGGCCATTGACCCACTGGCAACAGTCCCAGAGAATAATTCCTCAGCAAGATCGTACCAGGGGAATGATTTACCCCTCAGCTTTTCAAAGCTACGTCGAGGGTGGGCTTGGATGAGGTCGTCCCATGTAGAAGAATCTGCGGTTGGGGTTGCACGATCCGGATCCCATCCAAAACCAGATTGATCACGCAAAAAGCGGAAGTCTTGGTAGGATTTCCTTAAGGCCCCCTTCTGGTTCTGTACCTGCTGAATATCGAGACTTGTGTTGTAGACATTGTTTAGGTCATTTGTCAATGCCACCCAGGTATCTTTCTTCAAGTTGGCATTGTCTGTTCCGTGCCCGCGGCGAGTGTAGTCATGTGAGCCTGTGCCTCTAGAGTGGCAACAGGACACAAGATTGGTTGAAAGTCTGTTTATTTCTGAGAAGAAAAGACAATACAATGAAGGGCTAAAGAAAACTCTTTGGCTCAAGACTCAACTCAAAAGAGGAGGAGCTGCTCTTACTCAACTCTAGAAGAGGAGACTCAACTCAGAAAGAGGAGGAGCTAGCTGGAGTGACAGCCTCCTCTGGATATAATCAACAGAGGGTCTTGGTCAGAGCAGAGCTCTTTCTTGAAGACCAAGTCCTGATTTTTTAGGCACAGAGTGCACAAGGATCTTTAAGAGGAAACCTATGTGGTTTGTTTGATGGAGAAAACCACAGAAAACCAAGAGAGAAAGATTAGAGAAGGAGAAGAAACAGGTGAGTAGTAAAGGAGTGGTTCAGAGAACCAATCCTGAGGCCAGAAGAAAGAGAGAGAAAAGATAACTAGGCAAATGACTTACTGATAGGTTGTGATGACACTGAAGAGTGGGAAAACTTCCTATGAGTGAGGGATTTGTTGGTCCTGGGTGATCTGATGTGGTTCTGGTTGGTTCTGGCCTGAGGTTGAGAATTTTCACTGAGTTCTATTTTAGAACTGGGTGAGCTTCAAATTGAATATTATTCAATATGGTGAATCAAACTTAGAAATCACTACTCATCAACCTTGAAAATAACAGGCATGCCACATCATTACATCACACCTCAAATATTGTACATATGTAGAAAAATATGGAGAATCTTATGGTGAGGTTTGTTTTTTATTCTAAAAACTCTGTGAAAGAGAAAATTGAGGAATTATGATATTATATTTACAATTGAAGACTTTGGACAGTCTTACTGTCTCTAAGGCTGACAAGTCAATTATCAGCTTGAGAAGTTTTGTTTTTTGCTCGGAAGTCCAGATGTGAGGCTCCTTGCGGTCAGCATCTTTCGTAATTTTCTTTGATTTGGAAGCCTTGGCTTGGGTGTTTGGCGTGGTTTGGGACTTAGACTGGGAGGAGGTGTTTGAAAGGGGTGAGTTGTTGATAGGTATCTCCAAGAACATTGGATCCAATACTTCTTCAATATTTGATAGATGTTCCATTTTGGGCGGGGAATATCAATATGTGGAATGCCTATATCAAAGTAAAATTGATTGATTGTGAGTAGATTGGGATGGATGAACTCTTTGAAGAGTGCTCTTACAGTGTCGGTGGGATGTATGACCTCTTTGAATAGTGATCTTATGGTGTTGGCCGGTCTGGAATCGAGGTTGAAAATTGGCTCCAACGCCAATTTCGAAAATCGTCCAAAGAGCTCGAAATCTGATTTTGGTTTGATGCAGAATTGAGTCGGAGTGGTACAGGATTTTGGAGCTGTTCAATTGTGAAAATTGAATTTTGTAATTGTGCTTGAAACCGCGTGAAAATTGGATTCCAATTTTGGCGTGGTACGGACCCTTACACAAGCATGTTTTTTTTAAAAATTCCCAGTTGCAGAAAAAAGATACTTTGTACATAAGCATCATTTTTTAAAAAAAAACGAATCCGCTACGTATCCGGTACTTTTCACAAGTATCATTTTGAAAAAAAAAACCGTTTTGCTACGTGCTACACAAGGGGGTTCACCAGGGGCTATCCGGGGTCCTGTTCCTCTGCGCTTCGGCAGACTTTGGGTCCTTGAACCTTCTATTGTGTCACGAGGCTGCTGCACCCGAAAGGTGCTTGATGCTGCCAGCTTGTATCGCAAGATATATTTATTTACCTGGACTGAATACCTGTTTCATCCTTCGAACAAGTCCCAGATTCGTTTTGCAAACATGAAGGCCGTAACTTCCATGCCTGCTCCTCCTCATGAGGCTCCATGATCCTTCGTGACATCAGGGGAAAAGAACAAGGCCATCACCCATTTCAACGAGAATACATCTCTAAAAACAAGCCATGGCAGGAGGACACGCCTTCTCCCAAATACGGATGAAACATATTAAGCTCCTCACATGCCCATTGAGATTAGGACATATACCGAGACATGGCTAAAAGTTGTGTGCGAGTCTGAGGTGCTACTCTCTCTTCGGAGTCCTGCCGAAGATTGAGCGAAATAATAGTCTCGTGCTACCATTGCGAAGGTACCCATTCAGAATGGAATGGTTTCTCAAGTTCATCATCCTCGTGTTATCACACCTCCACTTCCTCACGGCGACCGAGACACAAGGCGTCTGCAAGTGGCTCGTAGGGGAACCGTCACGGAGAGCAGGGTTAGATCTGTTCCAAAATCCCCAGAGGCAGCTCAACGCAGAAGCTCCTCGGGGCCATCTCTTTTACAGCTATTTCCAACTACCCCTGATCCTCGACCAGAAATACGAGAATCCCACAACCAACACTAATAGCACCAGAAGGGCACACTCCCATATTAGCCGGTTTGTTAACTTAAATTTGATGCAGTCTTAATAGTTCTGGCCATGATCACCGTGCTGACCATCTGTAAACCTCGTACTTTGCAGAGAATGCCGCCGCAAGGCTTCGTAGCGAAACACCACAGTTGGATTCGAATTCTCCGCTGCCGCAGTTCTCTCCATTGAAAGGTGCGTCCACCGCCAACGGCAATGAAAGTGGGAGCTCCATGCAAGCCGCAACGGTAGGGCCAACAACATATTCCTCGCTCACTCGAACTGGTATGTCAGGGGCTTGTTCTCTCGGGAAATTTGGGTCTCACCTCTCATGTTCTTCAATCCCATCATTTTTTTTCCTTCTTTTCTTTCAGGTGCTGCCACGAGAGGCGATGCCGGACAACGGATACCTTTCGTTCCATCAGGCCGCGATACCAGGCAGGTCGAATTTCAAGAGCCACCTTCCAAAAGATACCACCTAGACCTCGGCTCAGAACCCCCGCAATTCCCTGCCTCTGGCCAGGGAATAACCAGGTTACCTGGCTCAGCGCTTCCTCGATTTCTTCCCTGGCATTTTATCCAAGGAAATAATATGCCAGAGTCCTACCAACTGGGAGCGGCTAGCTTGGCGGGTCCTGCGCTTCCGGCACATCTACCTTCTTACTTCTATCATGGTAATCCGCCACAGTTCTATCAAATGGAAATGGTAGGATTACCGGGTCTTGCGCATCCGCCACATCTACCTCTTTACTCTAGTGGTAGTAAAAGGCCGAGCCCTTTTCAACTGGGAACACAAGTATCACCGGGCTCCGCGCATCCGCAAGACTCATCCGTGTATTCTAACGGTAATAGGCTCCAAGTCATCTAAAATGGTATGAAAGAGTAGCTGATGTTTTTTTATTTAACGTTCCACATTGATTAAACCAACCGCATTACAATCCGCATTCTGGCCCAGATTTTAAATCCCAAAGTTCCAACACCCTTCAGCGTGAGAGGGCCTGAAGGCTGCAGCTCCTCAAGTGGCCACACCTCCTCCCAAATACCGCAGCGCGTCGAGCGTGGGAAATGCCAACGCAATTCATGCTATGTCTTTGTCTTCTAGTACTAGGATCGATGACACGGAGGAAACTTTAAGGAACTCTGAGAAGACAAGGTCCAGTCTTTTGTATGATCGACACGCCGTTGAGAATAATGATGCGACCTCAAGTCTCGAACAATCGACACACCAGGGCAACTCAGATTCCTTGGCTTGCATTCCCCTGACGCCTGGGCGTGGATCTCCGAAATTTGGATACGAAATAGGGATAATGCAATCTCGGAAACGAACCAATACTTTCGACCATCGTTTCCCGAATTAACCTCATGCCTCAGCCGTCATCATTCTCTACACGAACCGTCAAGCTCAGGAAGTGCTACTCTGGAGTCCTCTGAGCCTATAGAATTTGCTTATCTGTTGTGGGCTATCAACATGAGAGCTTTAGAGCTTTTGAAAGGCTTAGAGCGAGTACCCACTTACGTTGAAGAGCAGGAAGACTTCATGAAGTGGTTCACCGATTTCATGACGAACTGCAAGCGCCTGGGCCATTGTTCTGATCTGCAAGGCGATTTCCTCCATGCCAAAATTATGAGAGCGTTGGATTCCAAAGCCGTCGATTCTGGATTTCATGTTATGCCGTCCGAGGCTCACCGACTACATTATACAGTCACAATCAAACGGGCATCGATGAATGAAGCTGCTGTTCGTGCTGTCACGCGTTACCACAAAGAGAAAAATGCTCAGTTATTCAAATACTATCAAGATGTTGGTTTCGTCAAAAAATTGGCAGTATTCGGCAGAAGGTGGCGCAATAGAAACCCTCGACAACCCGCAAAAACAAGCCGCTACCCGTATCAAACATTTCGAATGGAACATTTGGAGGCATATGTCAAACCCATCAATCTCACCCAGGCGAAGCTGCTAAAAAGCTAACGGACCTATTTTTTCTTGAAGGTCAAGGGCTAAAAGTGTGGGCATGGCTTTCAGGCTTGAAGTCACGAATAACACAGCCAGTTCAGGAAATTCCGACCTCCCACAACATCCTCCAGGATTACATTATACAAATTACACAAGAATCCCAGAAAGAAGCCACATATGGACCAGCAGAATGGGGAAAACGACTTTTTGGTCTCATGTGGCACATTCATGGTTCATTTCTCGAGACTATGGGACTTTACGGAAGTCCGGATGATTTCCTCCAGCAGCAAGCAGTGGTTCGAAACTTCTTTGATCACATTTTATCCAAAAAGATGTCCAAAAGATTAAAGGCTGAAGCGCTTGGGAAGAACATGAAAATAGACAAGTTCGATGAGCTCATGAAGGAGTGGGTATTGATCGGGGCAAGCAACCGGCCATCTTCCAAATCAGAAATAACTACCATAAATACGGAGCTTCTTCTTTTTTGTCCAAGCAGGACGTACTCTTGGCAAAAATCGTTGTCAACATAATTGGAAGCTATTACAAGACTCACAACATTGAGAAGTGGATCGCCCTGTTCGGAAATGATGCAAACTTTGTTCAATTTTTGATCAAGATCAAACTCAAACAGAACAACTCACACGACGTAGAACGTACTCAGGCAACATTTGATTCTGTGATATCGCCACTTGAATTATTTCCGTGGGCAAAGAGAGCCAAAAATTGGATGGAAGACTACCCAAGGAAGCTCAGAAATTATTCCAACATCGCTCGACAATTCAACTGTATACATGGGTTCAAGATGTACAGGATAAGTTTACCAGAAGTTAAACCTCATGCTTCTTTTCACCCTTGTAAATACTCAGTTCTGTGAATGCTTGTTTATAATATGAGTGACTCTGATACAAAACTCTGGAAGTTTCATATATTGTTGGTGTTGCATATATTGGTAGTGCCAGGCTGACAGAATATTATAAATCAATAATTCAACAATTTTGAGGAGCTTAGCTAGAATAACTGGCTATTATGAAACATTCAATAATTTTCTCATTGAAGTTTGCGCTGTTCTGTTTGATAATTCCTTTGAAATATATTTTACTCTCCATAACTTTTTCAGAGGAAAACAAGTACCTTTTTTTGAAAAAAAGTTCTAGATTGCCCAAATCAAGCCTGCAGGCATGTAAATTTAGTGGAATCCACAGTATAAAATAATTTTTATTTAATGATTTTGTCAAATCAATTTTCTTATTTTTGGTTGTCTCAATATCTGATGCTTTTCAAGCCTTTGAGAAAGAGAGCAGAAAATTAGATAGAGAGGAGTCACATCATTTATCTCAAGATTTCAACACAACGGTGGGGCAGTCAGAAACCAAAACTATCTGAGTCTTGTGAATAAATGAATCCTGACCTGATGGTCAAAAGAAACATATTCTCAAAGTATCAATGAACATCATTCAAGCTCTTGAGATTATGATTTATGGTGTTTGAAATGGACAGAAGGATTCTCATTTGTGGTTATGAAATTTGGGGGGTGTTGTTCCGGTTGAAAGTCATATTGTGTATAATGCTACTCTACCTAGTGTCGACCACTTGGGATTGATATTTCGGCTCCTGATAATATATTCAGCCCACTTCCAGTGCTCCAAGGGTAGCAGTTTACTTCACTTGGATGGTTAATGAAAAAAGTCTGGGCTCAATGAATTCTCCTTATTTTGGCTTTGACTCATTACAAAGAATTCCATATTTCTTTAGTCCAGTTCTTCTAAGAGATATTCTCTGCATCTTTCATGCTCAAAATCATAATCATTTTACTCATATTCCATGCGTCGTGTATCACAGTTACTCCTGTTGTTACTTTTTTGAACCATTCGTTACACATTTCAACAGGTCTTACTTCATGTATCTTTATCCAATCCTTGAAACCTATTATTTGCGTTATCAAACCGATATGTGTGAATTTGACATATGTGGGTTGATCCGCCTAGAAAGGAACTTACTCGACGCCGATATTCAGAAGACCATGTAACCGTTAAGTATCGAAAGTATGGACCCAGATAGTAGTCTTCAGATTCCTGTGCAGTTTCCCGAAGGATGCGAAATGTTGCACTGTACATACGGGCCAAAACAGTGGTAACCAACCAGCAAGGGATTCATCGCGATTTTTTACATCATGACATCTTTTTAGTGAAGGAGGAAAAAAAGGCTCAGAATATCAAGGAAAGCCAGGGAGTGCATCGGAGCGGGACATCTATGCTGAAGAGAGCGACCTAGGTTGAAAGAAGTTGAAATTTATGGATGAGCGATGAGCTCTTGAGAGCCCCTCCACGAGCTGTGTGGTTGAAGTGCGACAAAAGAGGTTTGGCCTGGCTCGATGCACACGAATCGTTTCCAGCCCTCAGTTTCCATGTCAGCCATGGCGTTGCTCTTGGCCTCGTGAGGATTCCAGACGGTCAACTGGAGCAGAAGAAGAGGGACGATCTCAGAGATCAAAGGGAGTCAAGCGGGAGAAGGATGTTCGGGGACTCACGTCGGGTAGCCCATTGGTCTTGATCGTCATCTTTTCCCGTGTCCCATATCCACCTGGATCTCTGAGGGCACGTTCTTGTAAACCCGATCGACCTCTCCCGCCAGGAAGTCTACGGCTTCTCGTTCTTCGGTGCTCACGAGACCTTGGGCGACTTTATCGGCGAACGAGAGCCCTTTCAAGGGTCCCAGACGGACGTCCTGGGAAGGCCTTCGGCTGGTAAGCGGAGATAAGTGTGCAGGAGGGCCTGGATTTCTATGCTCGAGTCCGACGGGTTGGTTACCTCGAGACTGGTGATCAGACTACGTTGACTAATCTTGACCGTATACAGACACTCGAAGGCTGGCTTAAAGACTTTTTGCACCTCGCAATTATTTGAACTCAACCCTGCTCATCATCAACAACGAGGACCCAAGTAGTTAGACCCAGATAACCCGAAATCGTGCTGTGTTCAAAAGATACCGATCGCAAAAACAAAGTACTGAACTGAATCGGGCTTCAATCCAATCATTTCCTTCCTCGGATCCATCGTATGACCATTTGGTGTTTCGAGCAAACCCGTGCTGCTTCAGACTCGAATATGGTTCCTTGGTAGGGGTGGGCCAAAGACTAGACGACATAGATGGATTCAAAAATGAGTGGGCTATTTTACTGTTGCCCAAAACTGAAATCGATCGCAACTCTCGTACCTGGGAAACAAATGGGAATCCCTCCTCTTTATACATTTTTACGGTACATACCCGAAAAAAAAAAAAAAAGAGAGGTTCGGATTAGTCTCTTCGGCTCGAGAAAGTTCACAACAATGATCAGATCGCATACCTGATTGCAGCGGGTCCAGTGATGGAGGAAGCTGAGGACAAGAAAAGCTGTTCCTGTCCGTCGATTTTCCACGAATCTGAGAGGGTGGTACAGATCAAAAATTGAGATCAACCCACGCTGGGTGGGACTTTTTCACGAGTGACTTACAGACGTGTGCCCCATGGAATGCGATCTCGGCTTGGGCGGAGGAGGTCTTGATTGTGACGGAAGAGTCGGTCTGGAGGATGCTCATGATGGTCAGCTGCAGTTGTCCTTCTTCTCGTCCTGGCGCTGCGAGATTCCAGGCTGCAGGGAGGTCAATATGCAGATTAATCCTCACAAGCGCAACACAACCTTCTCCCTTCCATGAATCCACACAGTTGGTATTTGACCATGATCAGCATCATCCCAACTCTCTTAACCTTTCTCACCTTGCTCAGGAGCTTGCTCCCTTTATCTGCTTGCTGCTTGTTGTTGGCCGGAGCGCGGGCGAGCCTCCGGTCCAAAGAAGACATCTTCTTCAACGGCAGAAGACAGCCGCTGCCATCTTGTGCTCTGGTCTGGGTCTTCTTGGAACCTTGCTCCTGTTTGTTTCCTCAAAAAGAAGCTCCAAACCACCCACAAACCAGGTTGATTGATGAGTCGATGACGTAGGGGAATTCCTGAACTGCTGATTTGCCGTTGTAATTGCTGATTTCAACGTGCATCAGGAAATTTTAAGGAAGGTTTATGTATGGTGAGATGATAAGCTTTAGTTGGAAACCCCTGCCATGTCAATAACCTTTTTACAGCATCAGCAAAGGTGCAGAAATCAACAGTTAATGGAGGACTTCCCGTCGCCCAGATTGCTTAATCTGGAACTTCTATTTCTAAATTCCAAACTTTGTTTGGTGATGAAAATTGACAAGAGTCAGGTTCCCACCACCAAACAAAGTTTGGAATTTAGATTTAGCCCGTCTAAATTAAGCATTCCAGACGACGGGAAGTCCTCCAATGAACTTCCCTGTTGTATTTCTTGGGGAATTTTTGAACCCAAGCGGAGGACTTCCCGTCAGTCTGGATTCCCTAATCTAGATGGGCTAAATCTAATTTCAAAACTTTGTTTGGTTAACTTGTGGGAACCTGACTGTCATCAAGTTTCACCACAAAATGAAGTTTGGGATTTAGAAATAGAAGCTCCAGATTGAGGAATCAGGGTGAGGGGATGTCCTCCAGTTGTGGCTCAAAGTACAAGCCATTTCCAAAAGGCAGCAGTAGCCAGTTTTTCAATGCCAAAGGCACCAAGAATTTGGGAACACAAAGGTAATGTCATTTGGGATTGGAATCTAATGCTGGCTTCATCTTCCCAAATGAGATATCACCACAACATGACAAAGTGAGGTGGGTCTATATCATCTCACCCACCAAAAATCAAGGATCATTAAATTCCAATAATTCAAAAGCCAAACATTGCAGGAAAAGGAGTTGTGAAGATGGGAAGCTTAGTACCAAAGAAGTAAATAAGACTAACAGAGAAAGGTTGTGAAAGGATAGCAAAAGAGTAATAAAGGACCTCCTGAAACATCATTGGAGGTGTGGAGTAGTTAAACCCACCCATCATTTCTGTCAGCCACTTTATGGAAATTGTGATATTCATCTGATGAGTAGAGCTATACATTCTCTATAATAGGACTGTCCACCTCTGAATGTTGGTGTTGCAATACTGTACACACCAGTACTGATTTAAGACTAAGATAATTGTTTTTATAGTGAGAAATGTTGAATCTTGGTCACAGATTTTCTGGAATGAACAAAACATTTTGGTAGATCTAGGGTGCAAACAATAATCCATCAAGTAAATTTTCTTGAAATCTACCAAGTATAGTTTAAAACAAAATTCAAAAACTAGCAGGTAACATACACACATCAATTTCCCAGAGCCAACACTGCAAAAAAAAACTCAGTCAACTGCCTGCAGTTGACATGCAGCATGCTCCAGCTAAGCTGCCATCCAAACTCCACCTGTCTGCATATGTAGATTTGTTGGCACAGTCACTGTCAGCATGCACAGTCACTGTGCATCAAAGCTTGTATGAATCATTCTTGGAGAAGGTTTGAGTAACACCACAAGCTTCCTTGGAGTTTCTGCATGTCAACTGCTGGTAGTTGAGCCAGTTTTTTTTGCAGTGCAATACAGATATGAGAAAACATGGCTGGTATCGCACTTTACTGTATCAGCCCACCATTGCCAGGGGATTTGAAAAACTAACCAGTGGAGGACTTCCCGTCGCCCAGATTGCTTAATCTGGAACTTCTTATTTCTAAATTCCAAACTTTGTTTGGTGATGAAAATTGACAAGAGTCAGGTTCCCACCACCAAACAAAGTTTGGAATTTAGATTTAAGCCCGTCTAAATTAAGCATTCCAGACCGACGGGAAGTCCTCCAGTATTCCTAGAGCCATTTCTACATGGCAGAAATTATAACTTGCTTCCCAACACTCTAATATGCTTTAGACTTATATTATCATATTTTGAATGGGGTACATCAAACATATTAATATTAGTTAGAATTAACCAATTTGATGAATATCCAGGGTGAGAAAGTACCTTGGAATTATACTAAATTAGCTAATTCCAACACATGTTTAATTGGTTGGTTTCAGTCCAAATAAACTAGGATAATTAACCTTCAAACAATTTAGGCCGTATTGTTGGTAGTGTCATATGATGCGCATAATATTATGCTTTTC
>SMGU01000145.1:0-19654 GCA_004348175.1 Puccinia novopanici
CCTCCTTATATAGTAAAATATGAGGGATTTTAGCTGCAGGGAAACATGATGAGGGATTTATGCTGGCCTGACTACACAGCCTTGCACAGCTTAGCACAGCCCTAGCACTGCTTTGAGGGAATATCGCTGTACAAATGTCATGCAGTCCTTTGATATGCAAACAGAATGAAAGGAATTCAATATGAAAGAAATGGTTCAAGTTGTGGTTTGGAATGTGTAAAAGGAATTCAATATATATATGCATAAAGTATGCAATATGATTGATAATGAATAAATAGCACCCCCAACAATTGACCATCACTGGCGGAATCCGTGTATCTTCTAAACCAGTAGAGTTATGAGGGTGGTTCCAGTGGGTGACTAGGGTTTATTTTGTCCAGAAATTCCATTTTTGAGGTTGTATTGGCCATATCTTGAGTGGTTGTGTGATAAAAGTAGAAATTTTTAATTTTTCCCTCCAGAAATACAGGAAAACAGACCACACCGTATCCATCACCATGTCCATGTCTCTCCATCAACTTCCCTCCACCTCCGTTCAGCCCTCCAACACTCATTCAACGGCTTTGTCTAGAGCTTCTTCCAGGACTTGCTCTGTGTCCTCAAACTTGGATAGGGTGCCAATTGATCCTTTCAACAGCACCAATTGCAAGCAGAATATATTCAATTCTGTTCTTCACAATACTACCGGTCCTACTCTTGCTGACAAGACCCTCTGAGCCATCAACAGAACTCCTCCAGCTCAACCTGCTTCTCAACCAGCACCAACCCATTGCCCTCCTTGACAAGAAGCGCTTCCCCCTTGCCCTGAGATGTCTCAATCAGATCCTGTTCAACAACCTGGCGGAATCTCAAGAGAACAACACAATTTTGAGGAAGCAGAACTCAACCTCAAGAAAGCAAAGTGATTGTCTACCACTGTTTCCGCAATTTTAAACACCATCAAGCCAGAAAATGTCCTCAAGGCCTATGGGTCCAATTTCAGTCAATGGACACGGATGCTATGCGAAATTGGCCATACCAGTCTTTCCAATTCCAAATTCTTCTTCCAATGCGTCAAAAACCAGACCATGGCCAAAATCAGTCAAGTGTTCATGCTTGCATTGGTGGGAAAGGCAATTGTCAGTGACCTCCACAAGAATGACAATGATGACAAGATGTATAAAAATCTGAATGTCTCCTGAGCTGCCCAAATGAACCTATGGCTTAAGCTTCTTGATTTCAAAATTGATCCGTCCGCACCCACTGTGGGGATAGCAACTCGTCTCAAGGAAATATTTTCTGAAATGAAAGCTGTGAATTTCAGGATGGGTTCAGACGTTGTCCTTGGTTTTGTCCTACAATCAAGCATCATTGCTTTGAAAGCCAGTTTCCAAGCGGATTTCAAACAACGCATGGAACAAGCCATTCAGAGAGATCCCAACATTCTCTTCATTGCTGCGCTTGTTTGAAGTGTGTCGTAAGCAAAATCTGCTTTCCAGTCTCTCCTCCTCTGTCACTTCCAGTGAACCCTCCATCCTACACATAACACCCTTGTCTACACCTGACAATTTCAATGTGTCTGCTTTCTTGGCGGATGTTGACCAACCAGAATGGTCTGATGCGTTGGACTTCTACGCTCTGACTGCACACAGGTGCTGGTGCTGTGGAGGAGAAAATCACTATGCTCAAAATTACCCCACAAAAAATAAACATTCCCAGTGACAAGTCATTGGTACACTTGTTGGCACTATATATGGCCATTTGCCAAGTGGTTTCCCTGCTTCCTCAAACCATTTTCCCAACATTTCAAACCACCGTTACTATCACATAAACACCCCCAGTCAACAGAATGCCAGACAATTAGCAGAGTATTATTGTCCTCGCTATTGCCAAGTGCACCCTACCAGAGACTAGTCATTGTCTCAATCCACCATTCCTAATAAGAACTTGGTGTTGATGAAAGCTGTTGAAATTGATGGCCTGCCAGATGATCTGGATGATCTTAAGTTTAACTCCATGTCACTTGGGCAGGACCTGGTAAGCAACCCTCCAATATTTGACACTGGAGCTTTGCATGGTTTCACCGGTTCTAAATCTTTTCTTCATAATTTTCGCCATCTCCCTTCTCCCGTTGCTGTTTCTGTAGCTACCACAAATGGACAGTCCTACATTTCAGGATATGGCTCATTGATGTTCAAGGCTAACGATGGCCGTGTGGTGGTGCTACGTCACATCTTGTACTGTGAGCAAGCAAAAGCCACTTTGATCTCAATGGCGGCGCTAAGGAAAGCTGATGCCAGTGTCTCCTATGACAACTCCTCAGATTCTTTTCACATATCGCTGCCGAACGATGGACCTTCCTTCGAGTGTCTTTTGGAACCGAAGAAGAATCGTTGGATTCTCCCTTATCCTCTGATCAAACCTACAGATTGTGCCCCTTCATCTTTCCTCTCCGTTTCTGTCCCTGCATACCGTTCACCTCATGCTATTGTCTCCTCTGATAAGTCATCTTTCCATTATACTCCATTGCCAGTTTCATGTTCAGCTCCACCTGTTTTGTCACCAAATGCAATTATTCGTTCTGTTACGATGCTGAACTCTAAAGCCCCTGATATGGCAGACCCTGTTTTCTTCAAAGCGCCTTTTGTGGATTCCACAGGTTTTGTGTGGAAACCTGAACAACTGTCTCTGAAAAAAGTTTGTCTTCTTTATCTTCATCACCTTTTTGGGCATGCCAGTCTACGGAACATTCGACAGATTGTATCACATCAGCTTGGTCATGGTTTGCCTGGAGATGTTCCGGAAGGCAAGATTCATTGCCCTGTGTGTGCAATAAGCAAGAGTACTAGATTTAACCCTCTTTCTAGTTCTTTTAGACCAGCGGAGCGTATGGACATCATATCAGTCGACCTGATTGGTCCTTTCCAGGTCGATTCAATCGACGGGCGACGATATCTGCTGACCATGCGGGATGTTGGCAGTGGTTACTGTTTTGTGAAACCATTGAAAACTAAAGATGAAGCTAACGGTCACATCATGAGTACCATTACCAGGTTAGAGCAGCTCACTGGCAAACGTATCGGGATTTTAAGGAGCAAAAATGGTGGTGAATTTTCCAATAAATTTCTGGCCAAATTCCCTGCTGAGAGAGGCACACGGGCAGGACACTCCCTTACCATCATTATCAGAATGGGGTAATCAAGCGTTTCAACCAGACTGTTGCTGACATGGTCCGCATCATCCTAATGGAAAGTTTGTTGCTGAAATCGTTTTGGAGTTTCACTTTTGTGTGGGCAGCATCTGTTTTAAACATGATAACAAATCAGGCAAGTGAAAAGATCACTTCCTATGAGGTTTTAATGGGGTATAAGCCCCAATATGACTGCCTTAGGGTTTTTGGCAGCATTGGTTATGCACACGTACCTCACGAGACCCAAAAGAAGCTTGATGCTAGGGCTGTTTGAGGAAATGTTGTGGCGCATCTTGGGACCAGCAAATGCTGGATGCTTTGGGACCCCATGTCTGGGAAGTTCTTTTCATCTGCCATGGTGCGTTTTCCAGACAAACTCAAAGACATACCAGTTAAAGATGGGGACAGTGTTTTGTCATCAAATGAGTGGACCTTGGCACCTCTGCCAAACAAAAAACTGACTGTTGATTTTATTATGAATCAGCTAAAGCTTGGGGACTTTTCTGATGATATAGAATTTGCTAACCAAGAGATGATCATCGTGCTTTGCACTTTTTATGCTATCTCAGTTCCAAAAACATTCAAGCAGGAAATGAAATCCCCAGAAAAAGACAAATGGTCTAAGGCAACAGCAGTGGAGTTGTCAAATTTGGAACAGATAAGGGTGTGGGCCCTTGGTCTTTCACCTCCAGAGATAAAGCCTCTGGACGGTTGTTGGGTTTTTGCAACCAAAAGTGCAGGACCAGAAGGAGGAATAAGATTCAAGGCGCTTTTTGGGGCTAAAGGTTTCACTCAAGTGGAAGGTGTGGATTTCACTGCTACTTTTGCACCAACTGCAACATTTGTGTTGCTTTGTCTCTTGCTAAAAGCTGCGGCAGCCTATAAGTTGCCAGTTCATAGTTTCAATTTTATTGCAGCATATCTGAACTCCCCAATAGATGAAGATGTCTGGGTATCACCACCAGAAGGGATGTCAGTTCCTCCAGGACATGCGCTGAAGCTGGAAAAGGCTCTATATGGGACCAGGCAGGCAGTGCAGTGCTGGTGGCTGCACCTGAAAGGTATTTTGAAGAAACTGGGATACTCACATTTGCAGTATGACAACAGCCTCTATGTCCTGAAACACCCGTCATCAAGTGGGGTGATCTGGCTCCACTTTGATGATGGAGTGGTAACTGCATCTGATAAAATTATCCTCCAGAGATTAGAAACTGATCTGAAAGATTTACTCAAGATAAAATGGGATAGATCACTTTCTTCCATTGTAGGTTTAGCTGTGGAACATGATTCAACCCGTTTCTCCTATCCCAACAGAATCTGATACACACAATTCTGGATTCTCATTGGGATGGTAAGACTGTTTCTCAGACGCCCCTGACAGCCAACTACAGCGCTTTGACTGATTCAGATGGAGATTTGAAGAATTTGGGGAAATATCTTTCCATCATTGGTTCTTTGAGTTACCTAGCCATAGGGACACAGCCAGACATTTGTTTTGCCGTGAATTATTTAGCACATTTTGCAGCCAAGCTGGGACATCAAAATTGGAAAGGCGTCAATCATTTGGTAAACTATCTTGCAGGGAGCAAGGAGCTGAAGTTATCTCTCTGTCCAAAGAGAGAACCACAAGCCCTGAAAGCTTTTGCTGACGCCTCCTGGGGGGGTGAGTTTGCCAGTTCCTCTTATGGCATACTCATCACCTTTTTGAAGTGTCTCATTCTGTGGGTTTCTAGGAGACAACAATCTGTTGCATCATCTACTTTCCATGCCGAATACATGGCCCTTGGGGTTGCAACATGCCAAATTCTGTGGGTAAGGCATCTTCTATGTGACGTTCTAAGGCAGGATTTTGTAGGGCACATTTTCTGTGACAACCAAGCGGCCATTTGTGCTGCCACAGATGATGCTTCTAACAAGCATACTTGAAACTTGGATAGTTATTTTTATTTCACAAATGAGAGCTTTTTTTAAGGTAAGACAACTCTATCATGGGTTCCCACAAGAGAACAGCTGGCTGATATATTCACCAAGCCACTTGGACATGACTTTTTCATCTCTCAGCATGCAAAACTGTGCTCTTAATTCTTGTTTCAGGTTGCATTCAATTTCTTCTCTTTCTGTGTTGTATGTAGATGGAATACAATGACTACATCAAGGGGGCGGGTGTTGTAACCCTAGAGAGGGTTACATATCTAGAACCTTGCCGCAGCACATGAGCATGTTTTCTCTCAACCTCCGGGAGGGAGAATGAGTGTTTGTGTGGAATTCAACCAAGAATCATATTCTCCTAACCATAGCCTGTATAGCATCCTCCAATGTGGTTTGAGGTGCCAGACATATTTGGCTTTGGGCTACAGATGACCAACCAGACTGACCCAGTAACTGATGGGAAGAAATGGATACCATTGCGCCTACCAGGTCTTTTGATCCAGCCAACACCTTGTTTATTGCGCTTATCAGTCCTTGAATGTCATTGCCAACTACATCCACCTTTTTCTCCTGTGATTGTTTTTGTTTAGAGGAAGAGAAGGGGGCTTGATTATCAGTTGAAGCCGTATGTGCTTGATCATCATCCTCATCAATTGCCGCTAATTGTTGCTTCATTTCTGTAGTTAAGCCTTTTGTTTGGTTATTGGATGCATTTTGAGATGGTTCAGGCACTCATATTGATCCAGAAGGTGGGTCTGGAGATAAAGATGGTGTACTGGAAGCTGGAAAAATTTCATCAGCCATAGATCCACTGGCAACCGCACCAGAGAAGACTTCCTCTGCTAGATAATACCAGGGGAAAGACTTTCACCTCAATTTTTTGAAGCTGCATTGTGGGTGTGCCTGAATTAGCTCATCTCATGTGCAAGAATGAGAATTTGGGGTGGAACAATCTTGATCCCATCCAAATCTATAATGGTCATGCATGCAAAATAAATCTTGATAGGTCTTCCTTAATGCAACCTTTTGATTTTGGATCTGTTGAATATATAGAGGAGTAGTGCAATATGTTTTCAGGTGTCTTTCTTCGAGTTGGATTTGTTGGTGGTGTGATTGTGGCAGGTGTGATCAATGATCAGCTTGAGAATTTTAGTTGTTTTTTTTCAGCAGTCCAAAGGTGAGGGTTCTTGTGATTGGCCTCTTTGGGAGCTTTCTTTGGTTTTGAATGCTTGGGTTTGATCTGGAATTCTTGGGCTTTGCAGTTGTAGTTGATTGGGAAGTGATGTTAGATAGGGGTGTTTGGTTTTGGGAACTGGTGTTAGGTAGGCACAGTTGGGTGATGGATACTTCCAGGAACATGGGATCCAGTACTTTGAAGGTTGGTTCTTGTGCCATTTTTGACCACTGGTGCCTATGATTTTATCAATACTTGATGAGCAAAATGATCAGGATGATATCATACATATGGTGCACTCACAAGTGATGGGCAGTAATTGGTGTTGAAATACAACTTGGAGGCAGGGGTGGGCCACTACACTACAGGGCCAAAATAGTGTAGCGTAGCGGGTTTTTTTTTCTTCCACCAACACTGTAGCGTTAGCAGCGTTACAGGGCCGCTACAGGCCGCTACACTGTGTTACGCTACGCTACAGCGTTTGTAGCGGCTATTTCTGCTACAAAACAGTGTAGTGTAGCGTAACGAGGCCTTTTTTTAGCCTTGTTCCGTTAGCATTAGCGCAAAACTGCTAACGGCTACGACAAAAGTCGTTAGCTGTTAGCGGTTTTACGCTGCGCTAACGCTACCGTTAGCGTAGCGGGCCCAGTGTTGTTGGAGGCCAATTTTGATAATCTTCCAAACTTGTTGAAATTGGTTTCTGGATTACTTCAAAAGTGTGTTGAGTTGGTACAAGATTTTGGATGACTTTAATGAGCATTTTTGAAAACTGTGTGAGCCCGCATGGAAATTGGATTTCAATTTTAGTGTTGGAAGACTCAAACACTGGGCTGAAAACAAAGGCAATGAGTCCACATTGCCTTTTCAGGTACAAAGGGGCCCCTTTGTAACCACCAAGGCAATGTGTGCACATTGCCTCTGTTTTTGGCCTGGTGAAAAGTACTTGTTAGAACCTTTTGCTGAATTGAGAAAGGTATGGTGGAGTTGAAAGCTCTGCCTTTCTATACTATCAGAAAACAAGACCACCAAGGTAAGCTTGGCAGATTATATTCAAGTGATAGTGATTTATGTTCAAGATGAGCTGTATGATTGAAAAAAATATGTTGATGTTGGTGTTATGGAATAGTTTCAGGGTTCAGGGTGATGGTTGAATTTTCAATGATGACCTTCTTGATGTTTGATGAGGGCGGGGATTGAGCCAAGGACGTTTTTATTTGACAAGGGTGAGTGAGAATGAAGAATTTAGGGATGGATGAAGATGAAATGTGGTGAGAAAGGTAGATTGAAAGGAAGATCAAGAAGATGCTTTGAAAAGGAATTGAACTTGGATCCTTTGGGTTGGGTTATGAAATGTAAGAAATACTGGGTTGAGTATATGGTGAAATAGCATAGTTGGATATAAGACCACTGTTGAGGAAGTTGTACTCAGGTGGAATTGACCCAAGGGCCTTTTATAAAAGATGAAGCTGATATATATATATATATATATGTATTGCAGTGAGGTACGGTAATATTTAAGGTGTATAAGGTTTGATAAGGGCAAGATATTCAGGATACTAAAATAGAATGAGTTGTTGACCAGTACCCAGTGAGTGATGGGATGGTGGGATGGTCTGAGGATACAAATGGCAGGCAGAAGGCCTCCTTATACAGTAAAATATGAGGGATTTTAGCTGCACAGCCCTAGAACAGCTTGAAAAAGCTTTAGCACAGCCCTACACACTACAAACATTAAGTACATTCCCAGCATGCACAGCAGTTGAGTGACATGGGACAGTGGTTAGTCATACAGTGGTTTCATAATTGTTTTGTAAATTTTTGTTACATTTTTCATCACAATTTAACCTCTGTGCTCATCTGGCATCCATTTCCAGATGAAAATAAGAAAGATATGTAATTTTTGAAATATGAGTGTGGCAATGCATGCCAGATGAGCACAGAGGTTCAAATGTGATGAAAAATGTGACAAAAATTTACAAAAAAAATCATGTAACCACTGTATGACTAACCACTGTCCCATGTCACTCAACCACTGTCCATGCTGGGAATGTAATTAATGTTTGTAGTGTACACACCTTTAGCACAACTGCTTTGAGGGAATATTGCTGTACAAATGTCATGCAGTCCTTTGATATGCAAACAGAGTGAAAGGAATTCAATATGGAAGGAATGGTTCATGTTGTGGTTTGTAATTTGTGAAAGGAATTCAATATATATATGCATAAATTATGTAATATGGGTTGATAATTAATAGATAATAACCCCAACAATTGACCATGACTGGCAAAATCCGTGTATCTTCTAAACCAGTAGAGTTATGAGGGTGGTTCCATTGGGTGACTAGGGTTTATTTTGTCCAGAAATCCCATTTTTGATGTTCTTTTTTCCTTATTATGAGTGGTTGTGTGATAAAAGTAGAAATTTTTTATTTTTCCGTCCAGAAATACAGGAAAACAGACCACAGCATGGTACAGACCCTAAATAAATAGACAAATAAATGTAGAGGAAAGACATGTAGGCTGGAGGAAAAAACAAAAACAAGTAAAGTTTTTATGGAAGAAAACTAAGCAATTGAAAAAGCAGAAGAGAGAAAGAGTGGAGATACATAGGAATCAATACAATGGAGTTTGTAAAGAGAAAATATATCTGATTTTATGTCAAGCTGTTGAGCTAATTAGGCTGGAGTCATTTATTCAGGGGTCAGACAAAAAGAGTCAGGTGGTGAATACTGCAAGCAAAAATCTTTCAACTGGAATAATTTGACATGCTAAATTAAATTAAAGGGGCTTTGAGGTTGTGCCTTTCAATTTTAAGCAGAAAAAAAGAACAAGAGGATTAAAAATGTTAAGGAATATTATTAGAGATACACCATATTCTTTTTTTGGATATTTCAGCTTGATTCTTTGTGGGAAGAGTTTATTTACTAAGCAGTCTTATGTTTTTTTTTGTGACTGCTTAAATCTAGCCCAAAAAACTGCAAGAAAAATTCACTCAACTGCCTGCAGTTGACCTGCAAGTTGCCTTTGTGCACAAAGGAAAGTTGCATGTCAACTGCAGGCAGTTAATTGAGTTTTTCTTGTAGTGAAAGAATCTGAAGAAGGTGAATGAATTTAAATTAATATATTAGCAGAAAAGAAACTGTTTTGTGATTTCTTTATAGCCGAATTTTATAGCCGAATTAAAGAATCACACAAAACCAAAAGATTAAAGGGAAGTAGAATTCAAAAAGGGAAATCAATTTCATTGAAAAAGAATCTTATGAGACAATAAAAGAAAGGAGTGGAAGGATGGTAAAATTTTTCAGAAATTGGGCAAAAACTGGGTCAGCTATGCTAACAGTAGTGTTCACGTAACATAGTGCTCATATTTATTGCTGAAAGCTGACCACTTTTTGTTAAGATGTTGATTTTTAGAAGATATTGCTATGTGGGCTTGTTAAACTGTGATAAACCACTATTTAGCACATAAAAAACCAAAATTATGTTAGCAAAAGATAAAATAGTGTGATGGGGTTGAGATGCCACTGCTAGGACTTGACAGGAAACGCAGCCATTGTGAGCCTCTATCCTACTAACCAGTATTTTCAAAGGCACTGGCTGTGCTCTGATTTATTAAAAGAAGTGGTTTGGATAGTTGAGTGGAAGGGTGGCCTGTAAGGAATAATTAATAAATAAATAATAGCTTCAGTACCTAACTGTATAGCTCTTCTCAACCTGAGACAGGCAGGGAAATACAGATTACTCAATGGATCCTTCCTGCTGATACATTCAGGGAATATTCTTGAGGGTGCTCAGTATTAATAATTACTGGTTGATACAGTCCTACAAGGATGGGATCTCTTGTAAAAACTGGTGGCAGTAGGAAAGGAGAGCTCAAGACTTGTTGATTTCATGACAAAAGGGCCAGAGTAGATAATGGTAGTTTGGATCATGAGAGATAATTAGTATCTAGTGGCAAGAACACTGGAAAATGCTACCAGTTCAATATTGTATAAGATGGTGGGGCTTATAAAATAATGTTTGGCTACTTTATGGTCAATTGGTTGACTCTGGGGGGCAATCCAAGAAAAACAAGCTGCTTACACCAGGGGAACATTTGTGGAGCTTCCAGGGAAGTTCCATCATTTATGTTTTTCATAGAACCTTTCAGAAATTATTTGGAATGCTGACATGAAAAGAGTCAGAAACCAATCTGATCTATCTCCAAATGAATTGCTGAATTCATTTGTAAGTCAACTAGAAATCAATCTGAAATATTGATTAAGCTGAATTTTATTCAAATTAATCCCAAAATATTTGAAGAAAAATTGGAAGATCAAGTCAAAATTTTGATATTATGAAAGAGACCAGATTAACAATTTTTAAATTCAAAATTATGGAAACTAGATATTTTAATCAAAAAATTCAACAACAAAAAATGTTTCTATCCAAATCTTTTGTCAATTAATTAAAAATAGTTTTATTGTGTGCAATAATGTGTTGAGGATTTGATTTTCAACTTTGATAATAATTAATATCATCCTGACTTGATCATGTAACACTCATAATCATTATTTTTGACCTTTTTGTCTTGAAGGAGGGAAGCCACACAATGATTTATAGTTTATCATTCAGAAAAATGTTCCATTTTAGACAATTTTATAGCCAGTGCCATAAATAGTAGAAAGTGACCCTCTGTAATTTTATGGCACCTTCTATAAAAGTGACAGAAATTTTCTCCTGGTGGTATCTAGCTATCTACCTAAACATAGCTTGGATATCAAGCATCTTCAAAAATTCCCTTTTAGATTCATTCACAACTCAACTGAAGGCGGAAAATCCAGAATCTCTTCCCATTTTGCCGACTCAAGCAAATGGAAATAAAAACAGAGTGTTTGCTGGATCAATTGGAGTGCATACTTACAGTGTTTTTTTTTCAATTATTCTGAATTGAAGCCAAACAGAAACTCTCAGTATTTGGAATAATTTTTTTTCTTTCCAAACCACCAATGATACGGAGAAATGGGTGTGAGGAAAGCACTGCTACAATAATGGTATTGATGAAAATATTTTAACTTAGCATTGGGGACAACTCATTATTGGATAGTGCAATTAGTAAAATATATTCAAGTTTTGAGATATTTCAAAATCTTGATGGATTATATTATAATCTGTTTATAAATGATTTACACCTGAAACGGGTTTCTTAATGGAGGCCAATAGAGGCATATCTGTGGATTCAGCCTCTTTCAGAAATCACACATGTATGCAAATGTCTTTCTTTTTATCAATACAAGGGGAACTGTAGCAAATTTTGACAAGACTGTATGCATTACTTGTGAATCTCATTAGGGAAATGCTAAACTGATGTCCTTAAATTGATGTATCTACACCCTAAGTATAGCCAAGGATATTTCCCTGCTTGAAAGACCCCCGAGCTTTTTGACATGGCCCATGAATTCGGGGAGCCCTGGAATCCCCGAAACATGCCCTGGGATGTGCCTTGCACTCCAGTGGCAGTGCTCCCTACAGTTGAACGCCAACCATTGAGAAACATGAGAACACCTTCTCTTTCATCGGCCGCACTCTGGTATGTCACCTTCCCTCAAGCATCCATCCAAAATTGCTTATTAATCTTCCTTTTGGTTGACAAAAAAAAATGGCTAATGTGGCAGGCTGTTCGTGTTGGTATTACGATCTGTCGTCGTGTATGGGGCTGAGGTCGTCGGTCGTGTGGCCTGGAACACCGCGTTACCAGGTGGGCGTTCTGCTTGCTATGCATTCCGATCATGGCGGTTGGCAGTCAGCCGGAAGTTGACGAAAGATTCGAAACAGACATCAGCCACCTACCGACGGATTCGAAAGTGGTGCTTCGTTCAGGACGATGGAGGGTCGAAGAGTTTATCCGAGAGGATGGCACCTTTATTCTGTAAATCCAGGTTCGGTTTTCGCTCATTCAGTCGGGCAGGGGTGTGGCAACACAACACATAAACTGACGGATGATGATGATGACGGCCAAAGACAGGATGTCTCGCCCGGGAAATACGTGCTGACGGTGCAGTGTCGGACGGTGGCATTCCCGGCGCTTTCGGTGCACGTGCCATCTCCCCAAGAAGCCCCGAATGGCGCGGCGTCGCCCATGGTGAAGCCGTTCATCTATGGCCAAGCTCCCGCGCCGCCGTCCCCGTCCGACCCTGCCGCCGCACCCATCCGGCCCGAGCGGCGTCTTCAGTATCCCATCCAGCTCGTCCCCACCGCCAGAATCCAATACGAACAAATCAAGCTCGGGTTCAACCCCGTCGCCATGTTGCTCGGTAACCCCATGTATCTCTTGATGGGCGGAATGGCCGTCTTTATCATGATCATGCCCAAGGTAATTCTCAATGCCCCACTTCTTGTCTTTTCGTCCTAGATCACACGCCAGTGTTAACCATGTTTATTTATATATTTTTGGGATAGTTGATCGGACTGATGGACCCAGAGACGCTAGCAGAAGTGCAAGCAAACCAAGCGGATTTACACAAACAGATGACGTCGATACAGGACATGGATTTTACGTCTGGTGAGAGGAGGTTTCGCTGAGCTGAGTATGAGCGGCACGGCTGATTGAGCGCTTCTGCATGTTCCCTCAACAACAAAAAAAAGGCTTCGCAAAAATCCTCTCCGCATCCGCCGACACTGAAGCAGAAGCTTCATCGCCGCACGTCTCGCGTCCCTCTGCGAAAGCCTCTTCCAACGCAACTCCAAGCGCCGTAAAGCGCCGGAAATAGGTTGAGCCACCTGCTCGAGCTTCTCCTTTTTTTCAGCCATGCTGCTGAGATACTGTCGCTTGGCAAAATAGTTTGTACGCTTGTACGCGCAGCATCTGTCGGTTGCTGCCACCTCTGGTACACTCGCATGTCTCACAGACTCCCTGGATCGAAAATTGTCGAGCTTTTTTTCTTCTTCTTGTTGCCCTGTAATCCCTGTTCATTAGTTGCGACTAAATCCTAACACAGCCAGACACTCGCGATAGGCCAACCCTCTGAATTGTGAAGTGATTCGAGGTCCCGGAGCAGCATATTCCTGCAGGCAATTATGGCAGTGTTGATGACTGCAGCGCGAATGGCCCGTGGGAGCGGGATGATAAGTGCAGGCCATGTGGCCTGCAATGGCCAATCGAGACATGCTGCAATGAAGCCAGTACACATAGCTCGCTTAATTTCAAGAAGCAAGGTTGCCCCAACGAAACCATATGCACGTAATGTGTGGCCCAACCTTCATCTACTTCCTACCGCTCATCCGCAGAGACGGCAACACGCGGCCGTTATCCTGCCCCCCCAAACCCTGCTCTCTCCTAGCTGACATTGTAGTAGTCTACAGGGGCTCATGAGTTCTGCCCAGAAGGATTTACAGAACAATGATGCGTTGACGTGCTTGAATTACGGCCATGTGTGTTGATGAAGTATTTCTGTGCTATTATAACACGTGCTACACTTGATATCACCTGAATGGTATAGATCAAGAAAAAAAAATCTACCAAGGTTTTTGTTGGATCTAGATCAACCCCAAGCTACGAATGATGGACTTTTGAGAGCGGTTGACATAGCTAATGAACTCGACGGTGTTGGCGGTATGAGCAGCCAGGGCTTCGGAAGCGTCGAGGAGCTTTTGGATCTGGGAGGAGATCGAGTCGGGATGGAGATCGGCGCCGATGGAAGACAATTCTAGGGCGCAAGAAGGATGATGGAGATGGAAGAAGAGGGGGAGGAGCAAGAGAAGTCAGCAAGCGTCGAGCGGCTGATTCCTCACGAAAAAAAATAGGTGGACCAAATAGGTGGACCAAATAGGTGGACCAACCTATGGCGCTGTAAACGCCCGCCAACCGGATCCGACGCAGCATCCATTCGCGCGACTTGGAGTAGTCGCACAGAGCCGCCAACGCGTCTGTGGCGACGTCTAGTGCATGCGATCCGTACGGCAGGACGTGCGGCAATTCCACCGGCAATGGGACCCCAAAGAATGGGTCCTTGGGCGTCACCACAAGGGCTAGTGCCTGCATTCAACATCCGTGACGGAATGGGTCAGATCAGCTTCTTGCACTGAGAGAAGGTGTGGGCTTGATCCCCTCCCCCACTATGACGATCCACACACACCTTGAGCAAGAAATCGTGGGGGATGGAGCGATTGTAAGCGAGTCGGATCTCGAACGCGCGTCTGACGCCATGCAAGCCGTGGTGTTTGAAGAGCAAATTCTCACTCTTGACGGAAGCTTTCATGCGAGAGTTGCCCTCCAGGATCCATCGTTTAGCCAAGGCCTGGGCGGGGCCAATGGGCTCGGTGCGACGAGGCGGGCCTGTACGTCGGTCGACGAGCTCCGTCAAGTTTGCGGCCTTCGTGGTGCTCGGGAACAGCCCCGCCAGCGTCCAATCGGTTATGGAAAGCCTGCCCAGCTCCGGCTCGTTGGCCGCCCCGGCCAGGATCGCTGCAGAGGAGAAGCCGTGAGTGGGAACGAAAGGCAACGCGGCCGTGAGGAGTCGGTCAGGAAGAAGATCCTCGGCTGCATTCTCTATGGTCGGTGCGTTTGCCTCCACGAAGGCATTGCTCAAACCCCGCCTGAAAACGAGTGCGGCAGCGGGATACACTGTGCGGGGTGCATCTCGGAAACCCGCCGAGAAGGAATGGGATCGAAACGGGGTTGGGTTGCTGGGAGAGAGCAGGAATCTGGAAGATCGACTCGGACAGCGCAGCAGCATACTTGTCTCAAGACTTCCTTTCTGATTTGCCACTGGAAAATATTGGGCAACCCTGAATTCGACCGGATCAAGTACCTGATCCGAGATAATCAAGCGGATAGCACTCGGTGTCACTAGGCTGAGGTGGATTTCTCTCCCTTGACCAGCATGCGCCGGATCATTCTGCAGCATCGGCATTAGCGGTGTTCAAGCGTTTCATGAGGCTCATAAATGCGTGTTAATTTCTAAATTTACTTTGTTTCTCGTGTACATGGGGAAGGCGTTGAATTGCTAATAATACAGGAAGCGAATCAACCGGCAAGAGACAAGCCTAGCTACTGATCGGGGTCATTCCTCCGCTGCATGTCAAATACTGCTCCAAACTGTGACTGGTTGCCAGTGCAGTTTGAGCAGTACTGCATTCTCATACCAGCGATCGAGCTAAGTGGAAAATGGGCAAGAGAGGAACATGAAGGTCAGTCACGGTAAAACAAAGGAGCTTGGAGTAAGACGGAGAGGCGACAGCAAAGGTGGTATCAGAATGAGGTAAGCTTTTGGTAAAGGAGTATCCGCATGTCCCGACGAAGGGATCGGAAGCAGAACTGTTTTGTTTATGGTTGATCATCATATATATGAAGTGAAGAGAGGGAATATGTGCCTAGAGAAAGATCAAAAGTACCTTGATGGAATGAATCTCCAAGCGCGGCTAGACGGGTGGAAGAGTGCATAGATCTGCGGGTTTGATTGGAAAGGAAGTCAAGTTAGTAAAAGCAATTCTAGTCGAGCGAGAAGGGATTCGAGGTTAAGGGGATGGCGAAAGGTCAGTTGGTGATGCATGTTACAATTTGTGCTCAAGCCTTGAAGTAGGTATTCGCAAGCGCGAACTTGGTGAGTATCGCATGTGTTAAGGAATCATCATAAAGGCACAGCGGCGTGGAAGCAGGGCGTAGAGAACAGTAGAAGTATATATAGGAACAAACTCACTTGCTATCAAGCATGAGGAACACGGGGGAAAGACGCAGCACGGCGCCTTGGAGGCCGGCTCATTGGTGGTAGATGGATTTTCCCTGGGGAAGTTGAGCGCCCAAGCCAGTTGTTCACCGAAAATATAAACCACTCGACGAAGGGCTGAATTGTGGGTGGCCCATACTCCCTAGAGGAGGCTCAAGATCAATATGCATATGCAAGCGACACAGCTGCGGACTGCGATCAGCCTTGGTGCAATCCACGAGGAGGAGACTGGCTGGATGGACTTGTTCAACAGAAATTATGCCGCGCTCTACATCATCATCAGCATCTCCGGCGAAAGGAAAAAAGAAATCGAACGGAAGCTCCCATCACTCCCCACCGTCCAAAGACGAAGCAGCACCTCCAAAAATCTCAAATGAAGAACAGTCCGAAGATGGCCAGAATTTATCTCAACCACCCTCGGCGGAAGGCTCCAATAACCACAGCAGTCACCCCAATCAAGGCCCATCAATAGAACGTGGCGGGAATAGCCCATCCCGAGAATCAGACTCGGATGATGAGGCCCCAGAGGCTGTCAGCATTGTCGCTAGCAAACGGCAAATCAAACAGAAGCAGCAGGAAATCGACAAGTTTGAAAAAGCGTAAGTCAATCTCTCTCCCCCCAGATTTTGGACTTGTGCATGACTCAGGTTCCATTTTCAAAAAATTAATGAACTACCGAATTGGCTTCTCTGGACGACCTAGTACAGCGCGAGCCAGACGACAAGCGAACCGTCTGCGGGACGAAAAACTGAAGCAGAATTCCAAGGCGCGCAAGACGAAGCTTGCGGCCAGCGAAACTCCCGTGCAGGCGGAGGAGCAGCCCTCCTCCCCCTCCGACGAGAAGAAGGAGGATCTCGAAGACAACGGCACCTCAGCCAAGCCTGCTCCCGTTAACACCAAGAAATACTTGGACCCCGCTCTCTTCGCCTCCGCTTCCCACATCCTCGAACAATCTAAGCTAGACACCATCGCCCGCTCAGCTGACGAAACCAAACTTGCGGCCGCTCGTAAGAGGAAACAAAAGAAGATGCAAGAGCAGCAGGATTGGAAAGACCTTGGGTCCGCCTTTCCCCTGTGCTTTTTTTCTTTCTTTCTTGTTGACCGAGTCTTACGCGCTGAATGATCTGGATGTTATTGTGTATGACGGTGATGTTATAAGGAACAACACGACGGTTGTGCATCTACCCAAGACGGCGCATCTGGCTCCGTCGGCACGGCCGGCCGGGGCGGCCAACTTTGCGCGCAACCGACTCTACACCAAGCCCAGTCGATCCGCCGTCAAGCTGCCCAAGGCCACCCTCGCCGCCAAGGCCGAGTTGGGCGCCCGCAAGTCCGCCGCTTTCGAGGCTATCCATGCCCGTCGCGCCGGTAAACCTGCTCTGCTTTTTAATCGCGATCGGACGTGAACGTGGCCTGGCAATCATTCTCTCCTTGTGAAATCCGGCCTCCTCTTCGACTCACTACTTGGGTCGCTGAAGGTTTTCTATTCCAGTACAACATTGCTCCTTTTGCTCATTTTTGTCGATTCCTTTTTCTATCATCCCCCTTGCTTTTATTGTACAATCCTGTTTTTTTTTTGTTAAAAAAATCTCCTCCGAGATGATGTGATGAAATTGGTCATACAGGAACGCATGATTGAAACATGAAATCAACGAATCTTTGTGGATCATATTCTTGACTACCAGTGGCAGACAACACCTGGCAATACATGTGCATTACCTGGTTCCGGAGCTGTGAGAAACATGTTCACCGAGTAGGATACAGAAGGCTGGCCTCTCACAGAGAGATGTTAGATGTTGATTGAGAGTACAGGGGTTGTAGCTAGGTAGGGAAGAGTGGTCAATGTAAATCTTAAGAAAAGGGAGTTAAGGTTTGGTAGTTATTGTTTCTGATGAGAGAGAAATGTTGGGGGTCTTGCTTTATGTACTATGACTGGTGTTGTGTTGGTTGATTAGTGATTTAAACTTTGGGTGACAATAATTTGAGGAAAAAGATTATTAAGAATCTTGAAAAGATTGGCCTTTGGAAATTGTGGGGCACCAGATTCTTACCAATCTAGTAACTCATGGCTTCAACTGAAACCAGCTCTAAACTCAGTACCAGCTCTAAACTCAGTATTTTTTTGATAGCTGTTGCTGTGTCCACTTGAGTCTCACTGACTGAAACACTAAGCATGACAGGATCACCAATAAGAAGCAAAATCAGATCCTATCTTTGAACCTCTCAAAGGGATTGTGGGTTTTTTATCAAGAGGAAATTTGTGATAGGCCTTTCAGAATTTTCATCAAACACCATTTTCCTTTCCCTATATTCAAGCACAAATGATTCATCAATTACATGCAGACTTCCCAGCCAAATTTCTTGCTCCCAGGTCAACTAACATTGCACAAAAGCTGCTTCAAGATTTTCCAGCAGGTCAAGCTCAATGAAACCTCAAAGATTTTTAAGGGAAAAACCATTGAAATGAAAGCTGCAGTGTTAACCGCTATCAACCTCACTGGATACATAATGATAATGGGTCATTACATGACTGAGGGGTTGGCAGCTATCCGAAATTAAAATCATAATTAGGCCACTTCTCTCCCCACATAATGAAAAAACTATCACCTAAGAGATCATTCAAGTGCTCTTGAATGAAAAAAACTTGATCAGTTTGCATGTTTTACACTTGACAATGCTATCTCTAAAACCCTATCCATCTCATGAATTGAATAGTGTTGGGGAGTGATCCAACAGAGCTCGATGACCTGGAAACTCTGATTAATTCAATATATAATTCTCAGCTCACATTGTGGTGCTCTTTTCCTGTGAAGATTTAAAATTTTCTATTTTATGATTTAACAAGCCATAAATCCTGAAATATTCCTCAGGATTCAGATTCTAAGGCCAATTAAATCACCCCTAGTCACCATTTATGGAATCCTCTCAACTCAACTGGATCAGCAACTGAAATCTCTACACACACAAACTGGGCCATCTTCATTTACACAAGGCAATCAAAATCAGTGACAGGCTCTAGGATTATATTTTATACTATATACTTAAGGAATTATTTGTCATCCTTTGCTTGTAGACCTGATTCTTTCCTTTCTCATTATTTGTACAAGTTAAATTTCATGGGAGCAATCATTTGACAAAAATTTAATCATGCACATGACCAGGTATGTGAAGTATCATGTGTATCTAGCATAGCCTCAACTCCCCATTCCTTTCTATATAAGGAGGCTCTCCTCCAGCTTTTTTCCCTTCCTCACCAGCTCCCACATCATTTACAAGCATTCATCATTACCTCTGTACTCTAATGATCACTTTATAGTATTAAGTACTGGTTATTTTATTTTTCCTCTTACAAATACCATTACTACCCTTTCATTTGAAATCAAACCTTTAATTAACTTTAAATTCTTTGGTTTAAAGCTCATTCAAGACACAAGTCTTGACATGGTCATTGAAAATGGTGCTATTCTGCCTTTTACTCAACTCAAAATTTCTTTTCCTCTTATACTCTCCTCAACAAACTCCCAGTTCAATTCATGGCTGAAGGATTTGCTCCCAAGAACTCATCAGTCAACACTCTTACCTCTCTATTAATCCCTTTCATCATCAGCAGCAGCACTCTTCAAAACACATTTATCATCATCACTCTTACTTACCTCACTCATTTACTTCCAAATAGCGG
>SMGU01000148.1:0-12021 GCA_004348175.1 Puccinia novopanici
GACTCAGCGTATGACAGCATCGCCTGTAAGAAAGTCCTAGGAACTGTAACAGAAAAAATCTCACAGGACTGAAGGACTGAGTCGATTATCATTTCCTGATTCTGGAATTCCATCTCGTCGGAGAAATCTCCCAGCCTAATCAAGTTCACACTTGGAGCATGATCTGGACCTGTAACTAATCTAGGTTGACCAACAGGGGTTAGAGGACCTTTTGAAACAACTGGGTTAGTGTCTCCTGCCTGTAAAGCAGGGTCAATCTTTGTCAACAGTGCGGGTTCAGTGACTCTACTAGGAGACACCTTTGGGTTAACAGTAGTCGCACTCTTAGGAATGGTAACATTAGACAGGTTATCAGATGCAAATGTAGCCCAGGCCGATGATACATACTTGTTGGTTGCTGGGACCCAGAACATCCAGCCCTTGCTGTCTTCTAGGTGGCAGACTACCCTCGCCTCAATAGCCTTAGCATCCAATTTCTTCCTGGTCTCGGGGGGAACTAGTACCCACGCAACGTCTCCAAAAATCCTCATGCGATTGAAGTTTGGTTTCTGAAGGAACATTGCCTCAAACGGAGTTACTGGACCGCTGGATTGGTTAGGGATCCTGTTCAGCAGATGACATGCCCACAGGTAGGCAAAACCCCAGAATGATTTCTCCAGGCTGCTGTCAGTAAGGACAGAGCGAGCCATGTCGCCAAGTGTCCGGTTGTACTGCTCTGCCATCCCATTCTGGTGATGGTGGTAAGGTAGAGATTTTTCGGCTTTGATGCCTCTATCCTGAAAAAAGGTCTGAAGAGTTTTGTTAGTGAACTCCCCACCATTGTCACTCCTGAGTGTCTTGATCTTTAGTCCAGTTTGGGTTTCCAACCTGCTGCAGATTTGGATTATGAGTCTGGCGGCCTCAGACTTGTTTACCAGCAAATGGGCTTCACCATAACCCGATGCCGCATCCCTAAAAGTGAGAACGAATCTGGCTTTGCCGACTGTTTCCACCTCCATCGGTCCAATGAGATCGACTGCCACCACCTCCAGACGTCCTACCGTCCTTGCTGAACTGCTGAGCCGATTTGTCCTTGTCGCTTTGCTAGTGATACAGACTGGGCATCGCAATTCACCTGGAGGCAACTGAGTTGGGAGATTCAAACCAAGGTTAGCAGCAACGAGTTTGCGGATATGTCTTAAACTGCAGTGGCCTAGTCGCCTGTGCCAGTGTAGCAGAACCTTCTCATTATGTGTCAGTTCCTCAGGTCGCCATTTAAAGGCTGGACCCGGATCAATTGGGATCAGAAAAGGCTCATGGGACGGGTCAGGGTTGGCGGAAACTTTAACATTGCACACAGTAGGATGAGGAACACGAGAAGGAAAACGCGAAGAAGAGGGTAGTCGAGGTAATGGTAGAACCCATTTGTTTTTAAGAGGGATGAAAGGACACCGGAAAATATGTGTACCGGAGGAGGAGAATATATTGAAATTATCCTGCCGATGGTCATATTGGAAGATTGCGTTAGATTTTCTAAGCGCCGCTAGAGAAATGAGGGTAGACCGAGCCCGCTCACAATACAAGACTCCCTTCAGGATCACTGAGTCACCATCGACTCCATCAAACGTAAGGTCACCAGCCCCTGTGATGAGAGCAGAGGGCCCATCAGTCGCTGTTTTCAGCGGCACTGGGTGCTTGAAATGCCGAAAGGAATGAAGAAGATGACGGGAACCAGTAAGATGGTGAGACACACCTGAGTCCAGTATTGGATTTTCACCATTGTCTGCCAAGAGCTCCGCATGGTCCGCGGTTGGCTCCTCCAGCGCATCATCCAGCTCGCCAATCTCGACCATGCGCCCAGATGGTTGCCCTCTGTTGAAAGGACGTTGGCCACCTCGGATGGGTTGGTTGAAAGGCCGTCGAGGTTGAGAAGAAGAGTTGGCTGCCGCATACCCTCCACGGTGCTGCTGAAAAGGACGACCGAGCTGGGGGTATGTGCCAACGACCCCGGGTGGCGCCAGAATCGGGTAGAAGCCCTGGAAGCCCCCGAGGTTTTGTACTTGAGGTGGACGGGCGAGAGGGGCTTGTGGTTGTTGACCAGGATTGTTTGCAGCCGCAAGGACGACAGGACACTTGTCCGAGAAGTGGTCGGGAGAGCGACATTCCCAGCACAACCTCGGGCGAGCTGCCATCCCAGCGACGTCTTCCTGATCTGTGGAGGCTATGTTTGCAGAAGCGACAGGTGCGGAGGGGTTGGAAGGGGAAAGGGACGGTGGCAAGGGATCTTGAGTCGGGCCGGTGACTGCGATGTGGTGTTTGACAGAGTCCAGGGTGCGGATGACATAGTCAGAGCTGACAAAAGGCCGGGGAACCTCATAAGTTTGTTGAGTGTGGAAGTAGTTCTCCACTCGGCGGTCTACCTCTTGCTGGACGGCAGAACCCTGGTCAGTACCGCATTGAAGCATCATGGCCAAAATCTCGTCCTTAGTAAGTTTGAAATCGCAACCCTCCAATTCCTCAATAATGTCGGCGGCGGCTCCGATTGCCGTGGACGTGCAGGGATAATCGGAGATTTTGAAAGATAGCATCCGGCGCCAAAGATGTTGTTGTCGGCCCCGACTGGAGACCCAGAAACGCTTCTGGAGATGGGAGTAGAGGTCGTGGGCTTTGTCGCCTGTCAGTCGAGACAAGGTTCGGTGAAGACTGCGTTCCACTGCGCCAAATAGAATCGCGCGCCCAATCTTCTCCTTCTCAGGGTTGGCACTGACTTTGGAGAACCATTTAGCGTCGCCCAGAAATTCGCGAGCCGCTTCCGACAAAAATTCTCGCCAGACACCGAAGTTGGATCCGTCGGACAGCAGACGGTCAGAATCCTTAATTCTGGAAAGGGCCGAATTGATGGTCGACGTGGTTTGGGAGGCAGAACGGGAGGAGGACATCGCCGCTACGATGATTCTGGAAATGGCCGCCTCGTCGATGGCAAGGGTCGGTTGGAGATGGGGAGGCTCATCATGCCCCTGTTCTAGCTGAAGGTTGCCAGTCAAGCGCCGGTGGGTGGGATCCCTACGGGCCGTGGGGGTATCTGCGCGGGAGGATGAAGCCATTGGAGAAGATGAAGAAGGGGTGGGAAAAGGGGATGTGGTGAAAAAGAAAGGAGGAATGTTGAGGGAAAGGAAAATTGAGACGGCGGGAAAGGAGGAAGAAAAAACAGAGGTTAAAATTTTATTATTTTTATTGTGGTTTATTTTTTTTTTATTTTTTTATTTTTTAAAGAAATGACGAGAGAGGTGAGAGAGAAAAAAAAATTGATGAAAAGAATTGAACGGAGGTGTCGTCGATTCGAGCCAGTGGTCTCGGGGCTTCACGTCAGTCCCTCGCACTTTTCAGCCTCTCAGTTGGCGTCCCAACGAGATATACACACGGCGAGCTAAGCCTGTGTAGCTTAATCAGATTGATAAGGTTAGAGAGATCGGCCCTACACCGGGCAGATTGGGTATGGAGAGATTTTTGATGTCCTACGCCGGACGTTGTTGGATGGATGTGTTCGGGCCTACACCGGTCGCCGAAGGAGTAGCTCTACGCCGAGCAATGTGGAGAGAGATATCGAGTCGTGGTTGAACAGAGCGAGATCAAGAGGTGCTCATAACCTGATGAGGAACGAGACACAAGGATATGGAGACTGTTGTAAGTGTGTATTCCAATCACCGAACAACTCTAACTATCAAGCTATCTACAAGCGCAGCATGAGTCTTGGTGAGACTGTGCATGAACCCTAACCGTGTGGTTCAACAGCTGGCACACGGAAATATTAAAGACTGATTGTGTATTTTTGAATTGGGCAGAAACCAAATTTGAGTGGTAAAATCCCAAGCTCAAATTGGGCAATCCCATAAACTGGACTTTATTTTATTTTTTTCTCTCCAAGGTTTGTAGGAAACACAATATGTATTTACAAACCATATATATTCTCAATCTTGATTAAAATACAGTTTTCCCTTGGGGGAGTTTCACCATTCTTGCTATATACAGCTGTTTCAGAATAGCTTGTCACCTCCCAAGGAACTTCCAGCTCGCTTAGGAAGTTCCTTGGGATTCGTGACCGCCTAGAGTTGGCGCTAATGCACAACCCTACGCATGCTCTCCATTCTCCCATCCGCCAACCCGATGGAAGGCCATCCAAAGCCGGCAGCCCGATTGGTCCCCAGATTTTCTGTTCCTCCAACCCTTTTGTCCCCAGATTTTCCTTTCCTCCTCCCCATCCTTTCTACTATTTTTTTTTCCGTCCGGCGGCGCTTCGTTTGGCGAAATCCCTTCACCGTCCATTTCCAACCCGCAAGAGCATGGTTTTCGTGAAATACTCCCCCGACATCAAAACAATATGCGTACGGTGGCTCTCGCAAGGCAAAAGCGTCAGCTGTATCAACAAAGAACTGGGAACACAGATTCACCCCCGCTCATGTGCGCGATGGCACGCGTTGTATCAGAGAACTCGTGAGGTGGTTCGAGACCCGGCAACTTATGACCCTCGAGGAAGACCACCAATCCTTGAGCAAGAAGAGATCGATTTCATTTTAGAGATACTTTCAGTGGACCCAACGCTGTACCTGGACGAGTTGCAACACAAAATTGAGGAGAAGACCGGGGTCAAATTGGCTCTGAGCACAATTCACAACACCCTCGTCACTCGTCTGCGTCAATCCCGAAAAACCGTTCGAACAGTCAACCCAGCACAGTGCCCGCTCAAGCGTGCCCAATACACCATTGAGGTGTCCTCGTTCCCCAGTGAATTTTTAGTATTTACCGGTTAGCCACCGCAATCAACTCCCCTCTCTGTAAAGAATGTAACTAATTCATTTCCTTTTGCCTTTAGATGAAAGTGCCGTGTGCGTCGAGAGTCAACGACGTCAGATGGGCTGGTCAACCAAAGGGCGGCGCACCCACCGTGTTCCTTTGAAGCGCAGCAGCCTGAAATACAGTCTTTTGCCTGCAATCTCGCTTAGCGGCACAGTTGGAATGCTGCTACAGGAGGGCTCCATCAATCGTGCGGACTTTGAGTATTTCTTGAATGAAATTTTGGTCAGTCCCTCTCTTGTTTCAATTGACTCACTCGTAAGCAGAAACCATCAACTCACTACTTATCCTCTTTCAGCTGGCGAATATGAACCCCTTCCCAGGTCCAAAAAGCGTACTAATTATGGACAACGCAAAAATTCACCACGCGGGGGCGGTGGCGGAAATTTGTGCAAGGCACCATGTCCTGCCCGTATACCTCCCACCCTACTCTCCGGATTTCAACCCAATCGAGAAGGTATTCTCAAATTTCAAGTATCAATTACGTCGGGCTCGATTACTTACCGGTAAACGGTCGGATGCAGAGATAATCCGTCGCATTTTCTATCACGTGGCAAAGCCGCGTCTCATTGCCTCTTTGTTCAGAGATTGTGGCTACCCAGTACAAGAGGGGCATTCATCAGTGTAATGACCACTTATTCAAGCCTGTAAATCTGGTAAATGAAAGATCTGCATTGTTGTTTGTTAATCTTTCCAATGAGAATAAAGGTCTGTCTCCGAACGTCATGTATTAAGTAAATATGCAACAAAGGGGTGGAGAGATACAGTTACAAATGATGGTTGGTTCTAGGGAAGGTAGTCTCGAAATTCTTCACTGTCCGAGGAATCAAAAAGAGAATCATTGAGTTTTTCGACGTATAAATGCGCCCCTTCCACCAGCAAAGGTGTTGCACGTTCTCCAAATCCTAGGTCAAGAAGCTCTTCCTCCGAAATATTGAGGAAATGCTGCCAATCATACATTCGATGTAACTCAACCAGACGTTGAGTGAGGCGGTCGGAAGATAGCCCACAGAAGTATAGAAATTCTTCAAGGGAACCGACTTTGTCAATTCCTTCTTTGTGGGAAATGTTGCGCCCTTGCGCTCGCAGGGCTAATGGTCGCTGGGATCGGTGATCAAGTTTGGGGCATAGATCATTGCCTGCTAATGCAAAACCATTATTATCCATGAGGATTCTTTCAATCGACTAGAGTGAAAGGAATTGTTGTTAGTGATCCTGCCTTTTGACATGTGTACTTTGCTAAGAATCACATCACCTCAACTGTTTCTTCTTGGTTATTGGAGACATTGAACATGGAGATCAACACATTGAAAGAAATTTCCCTTGCCGGAACAAGCATCCGCAACAATTCACTATAATTGGTGAAGCGGAGGCCATCCTGCGGGCAGCACTCAATCTTGGGCCGGTTACCAGATATTGAGCCATACCAGACGAGCTGGTCGGTTCGCTCTCCAAAGTCGATGATATTGAGAACCTTGGGTGTCCTCACCCGCTGAGACATAGCCGCCTTGAATTCCTCCCAGGTTGGTGGGAGGCGTAAAGAGAAGGGAGGGATAGGCGTGATTGGAACAACCTTGTAAAACCGAGGTCCAAGCTCAACAAACATGGTGGAGCGCCGTTCTTTAAATAGCACATAATCGAGGTGGATTTGGAGGGGGATGTCTGAAAGATGGAGGAATTCATCATGATTGACGACCATTGTCTTTGTGAGCTCCGTCTGGACCAGAGAAATTGGGCCTTTATATCCTCCAAAGAACTGGGCGATGACCCACGAAAGAAAATATCTGACATTAAAGGGGAGGGACCGACAATGTTCATGCATGGGCAACACAAAGTAGGGGCACACATATGGGCAACACAAAGTAGGGGCACACATGCCTCCTATTTTGTATCTCCTAGATAACCAAATGAATCTTTGACATGTGCGGCACTCATGTTTTTCACCAAGATGACACGTGGGACTTGCCAGAAAAGACTTTTTCATGCTAGAATAACCTTGCCACTATTTGGAAGGTTTCTTTCTTCAATTGACGTGTATAACGTATTGTAACTATTCTTCAACATGTAAAGGACATCCATCAATATCACCTCTTTTACACAGATCTTGAAGAGGAATCTAAGCAGAAGTAGGGGGGAGAGAGCCGTATAACGGTAGAGAGGAGGGATACCAGGATAAAAACTGCAGAGAAGTTCAACCATTTGTTTTAATATATCATAGACGTGGGGTAGCGATGTAGCCATAAGCAAATCCTCAGCCAGGAGGGAAAGAAAGCAGGCACGGCATACAGCTACATACATGTTTGGGATTACAAATCACCAAAGTCAGGGTCCTCCGGAGTTGTCAGGAGCACATGCTCAAAATATGGGACCCCGTCGATGAGCAGCCTTGCTGGTCCGGGGGAAAATCCCATCCCAAGCAACTCCACCATGGTAGCCCTGCGAAAGTAGCTCCAGTGGTGGATGCGATGATGCTCAATCAAGATTCTCGTATGGTGGTCGTCGAAAGGGATCCTCGAGCATCCCAGGAACTGTGTCATTGAACCAAAATGTTCGACACGGGATCGAGGAAGAGGCGTCTTGTCATTGTTGAAGTGAGCGAATTGGGGGGGGATGGTGTTCACATGAGTTTCACCCGAAGAATTGGAAGGGATGCCAGAGACGGAAGAGGAAGAAACCGACGGAGGCGCGGGGGCGGATGGCACTGGACTTGTATGAGGGGCTGGTGAAGAGTCAGGGACCGAGGCGACATTGGGAAGGGTCCCGGGGGTCTGAAGCCATTGAAAGTCCGGCGTCTTGGGGGGATGGGTTGGGTCAACCCCTGGAGTGCCTTCGATGATGGCCTTGGCCCACATTGCCAGACGATCGTGTCCAATGTGCATGTACTGCGCGCGATTGTCGGGGTTGACGAAGGTCAAACCTTCCGAAGATTTTTCCGAGTGCTCAAGACATGAGCGGTACACCGTAGCAACCATTTGCTGTAGGGCAGTAGCCTCCTCCGCACGTGGCTAACATCACCATTAATGATCACCCAAACACATTGGTTAGTAATTACGTTCTAAATCGTCGGGAGAAAACAAAATGACACATACATTTGCTTGCTTTCGGGTTTGAATGCGCCTAGCGGATTCCTGCTCCTCGTTAGTCCCAAATTCTAAGTTCAAAAGATTGTCTACCTCGGCAGCCTGAAATCATCCCCAAATCAGCAGTCGAGACAATTAATAAATACGATAAACGATATCAATAAAAAGTAAAATATCCTTACCGTCTTGCGAGTTTTTTCGCTGGCTTCGGGATCTTTCATTGTGATCTCAATAGTCACTTCACTTGGACGCGATTTGAACGCTTCGTCTGCAAATCGTTTGAACTGCCAGTCGCCTTCAATAGTTGTTCGAGCTCTCTTGGGGAACAAACGGTTGTTGTGAATGTAACCAATCCATATGAGTTTTTTCTCACCCTCGAGCCGCTCTAGAAGATCCATTAGCTTCGGTCGGAGGCTGAGGTGACACATAATCTGGCGTTTGAAGTCGCTCCATGGCCAGGCTCGGATGTTGCATGTCATGGGATCGATCGGGCCATACGGTACAACCTTGACATATCTGGCGGAGTTGATACTTGCATCAAAAATCTTCTCCATATAAACGCAGTATTTTATGGTGACGTCGACTTTCTTCTTTTTGGCGGCAGTTGTGGGGCTGTCAGGACAAGCTTCCTCAATTTCGATTTCATCGGCAGAAATCGAAGGCTGATAGCTGCTGGAGATATCTATTGCGTCGTTGGGGCAGGTGTCATTGGGTGCGCCAGGAATAGATCCGCTCAACGGGATTGGGGATCCATCATTTGGACGGGGGCCATTGGATGCGGCTGAGAATGTTTGGGTCGAAGGCGTTGGGCTCATGAAAGTGCTGCTTGGGTTAAGGGTATTTATGGTCGTCCCTTGTTGAATAAAGTTGGCCGGATAAGGAGTAGCTGGGTGGAAGGCATCCGCGGCGACCATTCCAAGGGCGGGTGTTGGAGTCGATATCATTACTATTGACGGATTCACCGGGGAAGGTGTAGTGGGATGGTTTGTCGGAGCCCAAATGAGACCACCAGAACTGGGGAATCCTGGATGGTGGCTACGTTGGTCCGTCATGGTTAGTAATAAGGAAATACAGTATGGAAGTGGCTACTGGATTCCGCTTCGTTTGAGCGGAGGACTAACACAGGAAAAAGGTTGGAGGAACAGAAAATCTGGGGACCAATCGGGCTGCCGGCTTTGGATGGCCTTCCATCGGGTTGGCGGATGGGAGAATGGAGAGCATGCGTAGGGTTGTGCATTAGCGCCAACTCTAGGCGGTCACGAATCCCAAGGAACTTCCTAAGCGAGCTGGAAGTTCCTTGGGAGGTGACAAGCTATTCTGAAACAGCTGTATGAATATCTGGGCACATTGATACTTTCTTTCATACTCCATCCAATTCATTCTTATTGGTGTACCTCAAAGAAAAAGCACAGTAAGAAGAAGCAGGATTGTTGGTAAGAAGAAGCATGCAACACCATCAAGATAAATAAAACACATCATGAATTAAAGAACAGAAGCATATGTATTTCATTTTGTTTTTGAGTAATAAGCACTCCTTCTTCTCAAACAATCTCCTCTGAAACTGACAGCTGAGCCACTGCGGCCACAAGCTGCCCCACATCCTTCTTCACCTCAGTCTCTTGACTTGCTTGACCATCCTCCCCTCGATGAGAGTTCCCAACGGCCGGTGAACGTGTAGGCGGGTGGTCTACATCAGGTTGATCGTGATCCAGTGATCTTGACTTGGCTCGACGAGCTACTTGACCATCATTATCATCATCGTCTTTCTGTTCAAAGACTTTCTCTCCCACCATATCTTTTCCTTCGGCAGTCCTGTCCACTTGTCCCTGCTTTGAACTACTGGTATCTTCTCCATGGCCTTGGAGCTTACGCCCTGGGTCATACAAGTCGAGCAATTCATCCTACCACATAATCAACATTTTCACCTCAGCTTATGGAAAACGGCTCGAGAAGAGAAGGAAAAGGGAAAACATTCAGTACCTTCCAACCGAGCAAGTCACAAAGCTCCTCGATCCCATCATCCGTAGTCCCAAGCACCAAGACATCCCGAATGAACTTCTTTCCTCCCCGGTAGGTACCTTCAAAATCGAACCCTCCTCGATCATCTCGACCCACCTCGCCAACCGCCTCGAGGTTGATTAATAGTCGAGGACAGTTCATCGGCACATTAGAGATCAGACTGGCGAAGGGTTGGACTTGTAGTGAGGTCCCAAGCACTATCAATAGATCGGCCTCCTGGAAATCTGGTAGACTCCCAAAGAACTTTTTAGGTAGCTGTTCTCCAAAGAAACTGGCGAGGATGTTTCATGAGCTCATTTCAGTTGAAAGGGCGTATATACATGAACTGATCGAGAGAGCACGTACACAATGTCAGGCTTGATCACTAACGAAGAAATAAAATAGCAATGAGTGAAAATTAAATACATAAATTAAAATGGTCTTTTATCGAGAAGTCAAAAAGAAGGATATGGCTGACGAGCAGTGGGTTTTCCAAGGCACCTCTTTTGTGGACATTTGACTATGAGAGGATCGGGTGGGTGGATCTGATCGAGTTGATGGATGAACTGAGTGTCCGACATCTCAGAGCGACACTCGATACAACGACTGGTAGCAAATGAGCCTGAGTAGCAAAGTGGCCAACATCAGAGAACGTATGAAAAGAAGAAGAAGAAGGTGATGAGAGCAAACCATGGGCTTCAACAATCAGTTCATCAGAAAGACCAGCGAGACGTTCTAGAGTATCGATATTCTGAGTAAAGCATCTCTTCAACTTGTGCTTGATCTCCAACAATCTAAAGAATTGGTGAGTTTTGGTCGGTCTGAATTTCTTGGGGTTGAGTTCCTTGGCCAATGTATAAAATGGAGCGGGGTTTTCTGTGAAGTCTATTGAATCAAGTTTGGGAGGAGAAGAATATCACCCCCGGGGTGGTAGTCAGGGATGGAATGAAGCAGCTATTGGATCGAGATGGATGGAAGAATTTACAGTCGATGTCAAAGATAGCCTCAGGGTACGGCAGGTGATATTTTTCCAACTAGAAAGAGATGGTCGTGAAGAAGCCAAATAAGATCTTTTGACAAAAGAATGATGATTGAAAGAGCGGGATGAGCCAATAAACAGATGATTGGAAGTTTTTCTTCTTCCGATTAAGAGAATGAGTGACTTACGTTTGCATAGATGCCAGTCTCAGGAGAACGGAAATCGGGGATCCCGGCGCTTGTCGAGATGCCAGCTCCAGCCTTGGTGGTTACGTCGGAAACATGGATATCAGAGCAAGGCTCAAAAGGATATGAAGCAATCGAGCGAAACAGCTAGCTGACCATGATGACGATATTCGCTACCTTGCCCGAGCTGATGAGGCTTGCGACATCGTTTAGGTTGGCCAGTCGTTTCCCGTCGAGCCCATCGAACACCACTTTTCCTTTGTGGAGAGAAGTCCGTCTCATTGGAAATTATTTTTTATCATTTCGCTTCACCAAGAGTCTCGACTCTCCTGATGGAAGCAGACGCGGGTGAAATCGGCCGGGTCGGGTCCAAGGAGGCAGCCCGGGCCCATCAGACAAAGCCACTAACATATCTTATTGGCACATTTAGGCAGATTTATTCAACACTTTCTACGCGCAATAGAAATCTCATTGGGAATCACATGATGGTCAATGGACATTGCGGTGAATGATTAAACTTTGATACAGAAATTATTTCTAGAGGGACCCGTCCTGATTTGGACTTTAGGAAACTTTAAGGAAGAAGAAGTTTTATCGAGATTGGGAGTAGGTTGATCTTTCTTGTGAGACTGAGAGTGATGGTCTTCCTTTTCCAGGAACCAGTAGGTGAGCTTGGTAGAATTATGTTGCTTGATGACCTTGAAGCCTAGATAATTTAGGATCATCCTGAACCGCTTAAAGTCCAAGTAGCGCGAATTATTCAAACAGGCTAATGGTAAGACGATGAATAATTTCCCAGTAGGTTTCAGAAACCTTCGAGCTCTTTTAATCATCTCTCCTGTCAACCAAACCAAACCAAAATTTCGGATTATTTAGGGTGTATCTTGAATATAAAAAAGTGGAAGATGACGGCCCACCTCTCTTTTTGAGATCACCAACGAAGTTTAAG
>SMGU01000151.1:0-16291 GCA_004348175.1 Puccinia novopanici
AAATATTCATGATTAAGAGCATCCACATTTGTTTTGTCAGTTTTTGGGTCAACTTGACCCAAGTTTAGACCGAGGTTAGCTGACCGGTAATGTGTGAACGCATTGGTCTGATGTTTTATCGCCAGCTAGTGTGAGGTTGAGGAATGTGGATACTCTCAGCCTCCGCAGTCGCAGGAGAGGTTTCCCTAACCTCAGGTTAAGCATGGCTAAATTTAGCAATGCTTAGCCAGTTTCTTAGATTTTTGGAACTTTAGACCAGCTTAACCCGGGACTGATGCGTTTGGTTTTTGGATTCAGCTGGGTTCAAGTTCCCTTAACGCCGCGATTTAACCGCTCCAATGCAGATGCCCTAAGAGCATGCGTACTGGTTTGGCTAAATTGAGCGCGGGCTAAAGCTGCAGCTAAACCTCAGCTAACTAGCTGCAGGCACTTCAGCCGCACTGGTACCAGCTATATGCCCACCTAAACTAGCTTAGCTCCATGCGCCATGGTCAACCGCACCACAAAACAAAGCCGTCTTCTGGAAGACCTCTTTGGATATTTGGAAGACAAAGACAAGGATTTCCGACTCCCTTGAAGAAATCACCGATGAAGATGAGAAAACAATGGTCCAAGGCTTGCGTGGACCCAACAAAGAATGAAATCATCAAAAAGGCCACGATAAACTTATCCAAGATTACTTTAGTCCCAACTCAACATACAACGACCGCAATTTTGAACAATTTTTCCATATGCGTAGAGAGCTTTTCATGAAAATTGCATCCAAAGTGGAGTCTTCATGCCTGTATTTTGTTCAAAAACCTGTGAGAAAAAAGTTTCATTTTCTTTCTTTCCTTTTTTTCCTTTTTCCTTTTTTATTTGTTTTCCTTTTTTTCCTTTTTAGTTCATTTCTAGAGCTCACCAAAAATTTATCCACAGGACTGTACCAGAAAGTTAGGAATTTCAAGCTACCAAAAGATTACCTGCGCGCCTTGACAACTTGCCTACGGGTGTGCTGTGGATGCCACGGATGAGTACTGTTGGGTAGGTGATGCAACAGGTCAAAAAACACTCTGGTTTTTCTGCTGCACAATGGACCATCTTTATGGTGCAAAATACTTGTGAAAACCAGACAAAAACTACTTGACAAGGCTGTTGGACATCAATAATCAAAGGGGATTTCCAGCCTGCCAAGGAAGCCTGGACTGCATGCACTGGGAATGGAAGAATTTCCCAAGTGCCATGGCCGGGCAGTACAAAGGAAAAGAGAAAAAGCCAACTGTTGTATTAGAAGCTGCTGCCAACCAGAGACTCTGGATTTGGCATAGTTTCTTTGGATCTGCTGGCACATTAAACGAAATCAACATCTTGGAACAATCAAGTGTCTTTGTCATTGAGGAAAGACTTGCGGGTACGAGTTGGGATGTTGAGTTTGAAGTCTGCGGCCGGAAGTATCATCATGGATACTATCTGGTAGATGGAATCTACCCTCCATGGTTGACTTTCATCAAAGCCAAGGTTGTTTCTCAAGATGAAACATTGAAAAACTTCCAAACCCTTCAAGAAGCCTTCAGGAAAGACATTGAGAGGGCCCTTGCAGCAGCGGTGGGCCGCTACGCTACGCTACGCTACATGGGCAAAATAGCGTAGCGTAGCGGTCATTTTTTTTTTCTCGCCAACGCTGTAGCGTTAGCGGCGCTACAGGGCCGCTACAGGCCGCTACGCTGCGTTACGCTACGCTACAGCGCTTGTAGCGGCTATTTTCTGCTACAAAGCGCTGTAGCGCAGCGTAGCGAGGCCTTTTTTTGGCCTCGCTCCGTTAGCGTTAGCGCAAAACCGCTAACAGCAACGGCAAAAGCCGTTAGCTGTTAGCGGTTTTATGCTACGCTACGCTACGGTAACGCTACCGTTAGCGTAGCGGCCCGCTGTTGCTTGCAGTACTTCAATCAAAATGGGCAATTGTGACCCTGCCGGCTTGGTTTTGGAGTCCAACCAACATGGTCACGATTATGCAAACTTGTGTAATCCTCCACAATATGATTGTGGAGGATCACGAGCGTGATTCTACACACACATACAAACTCCCACCTGCAACTGTTCTGATTCCGCCTCGCCAGACTCCTTACTCATTCCGAGAACAGAAAGTTTGCAACATAGAGATGCAATCTGGTGCTCAACATTGGCGGCTAACAAACGACTTGATTGATTTCAATTGGAATCAATTGGGGGCTAGAATCAGGGACACTGACAAATAAAACCTTTTCTAATACTCGTTGTATTTCATTGTTTACTTCCATATGTTTATTTGCTTCTTTGGTGTGTTTGTAAACAACTTTTTGTTGTTTTGTTTCTCTCCCAAAAAAAAAAAATTCATAAAAAATAAGTTAACAAACACAAGTTGGATTCATTTCATGCCCAAAAAAACTTCTCGATAAGAAAACAGTCAAGTTGATTGATATGGAAAAGTACAACCCAAGTGCAAGGAAAAAAGAAAAAAGCAGTCAATCAAAAGAGGGAGGGATCCAGATTTTCATCATCATGCTCATCTTTGTTGTCCTCTTCCTCTTACAAATTGTGATCAAAATGGATTGATTGGCCTACATTCTCCAGGTCGCTTGGGGGCATTGATGATGATAAACGGGAGGGATTCTCACTAGCCCCCACCTCAATCTCTTGTGGTTGATTTTTTGCCTGGTTCTTCTTGTCAATTTCTTCCTGAAGGTCATTGAGTATTGCTTTCTTGTGGAGTCGGAGAAACTCTCATGAAATATCATCCGGTAAGTCCTCAGGGTTCTTTGACATTATATCCATGTCTGCCCTCATCAGCTCAGACTTCGCCATTTTCTCATATATTTCATTTGTTTTCTTCATGGCCATTGTTCGCTCACAGTAGTTGTTTGATTGTTGTGAAAGCATTTTGATTTTTTTCAAATTGAATTGTTCCTCCTTCATTGCTCATTTAGTGGTGTGAACTCCTGGAGGTTGTATGAAAGATTTTTCCGGAGTGGCTTTTGAATCCTTGGAAGCATCAGGATGAGGGGCTGCGGTTGAAGGAGTTGATGCTAGGACTGGTTTTTGGGAGTCTCCATTGGGTCCCGAGCAAGCTTGACAGAGGCTCTTCCACTTCGGTGACTCCCAAACAACAAGCCAAGCCTGCTCATATATAAACTACCGCCCTTCCTGCTCATAGTACGCCTTTTTCGTATCAGGAACTAAGTCTGTCAACACCAAATCCAATGGCCAATTATTTTCAAGCTTGTGGTATATTGCGGAGAATTTGAGGGTTCCTTTCTGGATGTCCCCCCATCTAGAATGAAAGAAAAAGATTAAAAAAATAAAAATTAAATGAATAGACATAGAGAGCAACATACCTGTGCATCACACTGTTGGTCTCTCATTCCACACCTGTAGAAAATTTGTTGTAGTCTTCTGCAACCCTTTTCCAGAATTCATCTTTTTTTTTGGCTGTTTGAGCGGATTACATCCTCAGAAATTTTTATCCAGCTTTTGGCGAGTTGTTTGTCGTCGGTTGGGAGCCAGTTTGCTCCTTGTTTGGGTGGCATTGTAGAATATCTTGGCCAATGTGGTGTGGTGTCTTTGGATATACGTGGGGGTGGCGAGTTGGAGCTAAATTGGCTTTAGCTGAGGTTCTAGCTCTTGGGCTAACCCTTGCTAAATTTGGCAAGGGTTAGCCAAGAATCTAGCTTGAAGCCAATATAGCTGAGGTTTCCGGTGCGCTTGAATTCCGTGGCTCAAGTCCTTAGCCCGCGCGGAATTAGCCACCGGTACGCATGCTCTAAGTAAGTTAAACTGAGTGTTGACGTTGTGGTGAGCCCGCGCGGGGGGCTTACATGGGCTTTGATCCTTGGAACAAGAATCTTGATCATTGACCAATGAAACGCTCCGACGAGTTGTTTCGATCTTGAGTCTTGATCACCAATAAAACGCTTCAATCGAGTTTGTTGACTCTATCGTAATGTCCACAATTACTGACAATAATCAATCCTGTGTTAAATTTAGCAAGCGCGGGATGTATTTCAGCTGAAAACTAGCCAAACCGCAGCGCTGTGGTTGCTCTGAATGAGCTGTTGCAACCATCGGCATCAAATCGGAGCGCAGAAATCTATTCACCAGATATCAAGTGGATGATGCCATCTGCTTGGTTCTTACATTGCAGCACAGGATTGATTCTGAGGACACGAAGCCGATGAGTTGCTCGAACACTTGTATCGTTGGTTGAAATTGTCAAGTGGACCGAGAAAAGCTGTGCCATTCTTCGTTGATAGATAGGGGTGGCAGTCCAACCGCAGTATCTCAACCGGGACATCCTGCCGAGGTTTGGTACAAAGATTGGGTCCGGTTGTGAGGCCTCAGCCAGCTCCCCGGCAACAAGGCGCCCCACCTTCCGGGGGTGCTCTTAGTCGAACTCTGTTACTTATAAGAGAAGGCGAATCAGGCCGATCTGAGCTCGTTCATCCACCAAAGCCTACAAAAATACGCTTAGCCCATTCTTAGATTACTTGCTTATATAGGTTACCCTCCTCGTTACTTAGGGCTGTATCCAACTGAAACACCTCAGGATGAAGCAGATTTTATTTGCATTGATTTCCTACGCAACTATCCTTGGAGTCTTAGGCCAATCTGAGTTCTTCCTCTGTAGCGATGCTGGGAGAGGAAGAGTTAATGGCTGGTGTGGCACGGAGATTAGAAACCCGAATAGAATAAGCGCAAAAGACCCCTACTTAGTGTATAATAGTGTGTCGTGATTTTTACACCTAGGTATTCTGTTTGGCTGAATACGTTGCTTTTCTCATTCTTCGGATATTCACAGTGACCCTGGCTCATCCAGCCACCGACAAAGGGAAACCTGGATTCACTTGCAGCGGTAAACAGGGAGAGAACAACTTTTGTTGCATGGCCAGCGTGAACGCCCGGGTGAGGATTCTTTCTCTATCCGTGTTTTTAACATGCGAAAGCTGATGCTTCTTCAACCTTGATCCTTGACGACAGAACTCCCCCCAATTTCTCTCCTATGAGGAAGCTACAAAATACTCGTGTGGTATCAAGACCAAGACTGACACCAAGAAAAAAAATTAGCCACCTCCATGAAGGTGGCTTTACTGTAGCTTGCATTAGTTGTGGTAGACAAAGCCCATATGATCTACCGATGAAGTTTGGTAGATAAAGGACACTGTAACCTCAAGACACCTGTATAACACCAGGATCAATCTCCCTTTCAACCATGTTACATAAATCTTCACCCACCTACTCACTACAGTTGGAGTGCCTTTACTAGGCCATCAAGCAAAGCCTGAAACTTCTTGGCACACACATTTACATCCTTTGTGGTGAGATTATGAGGCCAGAAACTTGTATACTGAATTCCAATGAACCACTCCCTCAATTCTTGCTTGGATATCTTACATGTTTATGGATCAAGTGGTGATGTCCTGGACAGAAAATTTGAACCTGGATTAATCAACACAGGAATATATCATTTCACTGTGAAGATTCTGGAGGTACTTGAATGAGCTTGAGAGACTCCAGGTGCAAATCTAGTCCCAAATAGCCCATTTATGTGTTGTTTCCATGCATGTATGGGTGATTTGGATGAGCAAGATGCAGTCAAGTAAATTGCTGAAGAGATATTCAAATTTCTCTTTTGCATGCTGTGGGACTCCTGTGGGACAAATAATAATATTTGTTAAAGATCCTCTGAGGGGGAGATCAATTGGTAAATAGTTGAAAGCTATTACAACTGATGAGTGGTTTGAAAGACCTGACCCTCTAATGGTACTAAACAAATATAAGGAATCTAGATTCAACATTTAAATAGAGATGGCTAATTTCAAGACAGAGTTGCTGTGTATAGTAGCCTCTATGAGACATTGATCACCTTAATCAATACTCTAACAGACCTAAAAAAAACTCCTGATGATGGATAAAAAACCATTGGTATTCAATATATATAAATTCTACTACTAATAATATCTCTTATTGTTAATCATTCTTCTTGTTGTTTATCTACTAATACCACTATCTTTAAAGGTGAACTTGCTGCTTGACTTCTAACACTACTACTAATAAATAGCACTCTACTCAGACCAACCAGTATAACACTAACAAACACACATCAACACTAACTAGTACCACTAATACAAATAACTGGTAGCTCAGGAAAAACTGTTTATCTGAAATTCCAGTGAGGAAAGGTTGAATTAGGTGGGGGAGGCCCTCCTTATGTATTGAAAAGCTAGATTCAACATTTAAATAGAGATGGCTAATTTCAAGACAGAGTTGCTATGTATAGTAGCCTCTATGAGACATTGATCATCTTAATCAATACTCTAACAGACCTAAAACAACTCCTGATGATGGATAAAAAACCATTGGTATTCAATATATATAAATTCTACTACTAATAATATCTCTTATTGTTAATCATTATTCTTGTTGTTTATCTATTAATACCACTATCTTTAAAGGTGAACTTGCTGCTTGACTTCTAACACTACTACTAATAAATAGCACTCTACTCAGACTAACCAGTATAACACTAACAAACACACATGAACACTAACTAGTACCACTAATACAAATAACTGGTATCTCAGGAAAAACTCTTTATCTGAAAGTCCAGTGAGGAAAGGTTGAATTAGGTGGGGGAGGCCCTCCTTTTGTATTGAAAAGTGAGGGCTTTTTGCTGCAGGGGAGCTCCCTGAGGAATATTTTCTGTTCAAGTTCTGCTTGAGACATATTTCAGCACAGCATGATGTTATGTTCTGCACAGCATAATGTGGTTGTTGGGTGCTTCATCATGTGCTGGAACATTCCAAAGCTACATTCAGTACAATACATGCACCAGGGATGTTTTGCTGGCACTTTCACGCAAGTGCTTTCACTTAAATTTCTTGAATAACCTGTTGGTAACTTGAGTTTTGACACTCTAAAGCTTTGGCTTTAAACGGATGATAAATTGTCATTTATCATTGGCTTATAACCGAAAAAAGGGAGGAGCTGGCTGGGCCGGCTCCACCAGCTCCCAGTGGGGAGTGAGCTGAGTGAGCTGGGATGAAAAAAAGGGAGAGCTGAGTGAGCTGAAAAAAACAAGTGCATGAGCTGGGTGAGCTGGATTTTTTTTTTTTTTGGTAAAAACTGTTGTCACATATGTGGGACACACATGTGACAGCCCTAGACTCGCCGCAGCCGTGGCTGTCTACTTCCTCCCGGATGGGTCCGGGAGGAAGGTTAAGAATTATCAATATCATTCCACACGTTCACCACGCGCATAGCCTACTATAGGTTATGAGCCCTTAAACCTTCTCGCTCTACACCTAATCTATCATCGATATCCTATAGTTCGGCCTATTCGGTATCATCCATTACATCCGGTATCTCAGAGTAGAGTGTAATCGTCCGGCAAGGTTTTGGTTTACGTTGCTTTGCCACAACGTAGTTGGTAGCTCGACTGTTTTTCCTTCGATTTTTCCCTTTCCCTTCCTGTCACACTTATAGCTCTCGACGGTAGATTAAGTGATACAGACTCGCCATCTGTGGATAACTTTTATTGGTTGGCCCCAATATCGGTGACTGAAATACCTCAGACTATCTGTGCGGACTACTCCCTCTCTCTCAAATCCTTCTCTCCCCGTGTCTACCATCTCGTTGCGGTGAGCACGTTTTCCTTTTCTTTCGTCGGACTTGCTCACTACTATGTCGAATATTGGAAACACAGCCAGCCGCTCGGCGTCGAGGGCTTCCTCCATCAGCGATACGGGATCCGTCGGAGGAGATGGTCGTGCACAGATGAACCAACTTTTCGACTCTGTTCTGGGAACCTCTTCTCTTGGACGACTTCCAGATGAGACTATCCGCCCCCCGCCGGCCCAATCTTCGAGATCTGATCCCATTGCGGCTGCAAGAGCGTTGGCGGCACAGGCGGCGGCTCAGACTCAACAGCGAGGACCACCTCCTCACACCGCTAGGGTGCCACAAGCAGCAAATCCTATAGCTGCTGCGCCAGTTTTGAATCCACCTCACCAGACACTTTCGCAAGAAGAGGCGGACTACCAGGCGGCAGAATTCCAACTCAGACAGTCCAAGATGGTCAATGGGACTGTTGCGTCAATCAACAAACGCTGGACCGATGGAAACAAGCTCAAGTCAGACGGCAAAAACTTCTGGCAATGGTCCCGCGAGCTCCAGGAAGTTGGTCACTCAAGTTTTTCCGACAGCGAGTTCTTCTTCAAGCCAAACAACAACTTGACGTTTGAGAAGATTGCTCGGCAGGTCGTTTTGGGTAGCGTCCATCCCTCTTTGGTGTCGGAATTGCAACGGTGTGCGAAGGCGCATGACATGCATGCAACGTTGAAGAAAAAGTTCTCTTCGATTTCAAGGGCGGCCCAAATGAACATCTGGCAAAGATTTCAGTCCTTCGCTGTCGACATGTCGGATCCCAGCTCTGGAATTACGACCACTATGAAAGACTGGTATGCTGAATGGAAAAATCTTAACGTTCGCATGCATTCGGACGCATTCTTTGGTTTCATTCTCCAATCCGCCATCGCCAAAGGGTCCCTTCCGTTTAAGAAAGAATTTGAAAGGTGTGTCGAAAATCTGGTTCAAACAGATCCGAACCATGCGCTTCCGACTTTCGACACCCTCGTTCACATGTACGATGTTTGTCGGCAACAATACTTTCATGAAGCGGGTTCCACCACCACCCAACAGTCTCTTGAATCACCGCCAACAGCTATGCCAGCGTCTGTCGAAGATCAATCAACATTCGACTTCGACGCCTTCCTGGCCGATGTTCCCGAAGAGAACTGGCCAGACGCCCTCGATTTCTATGCAGCTACAGCAAATAAGTGCTGGCAATGTGGTGCGCCTGACCACTACCTTCGAAATTGCCCACAGCGAGCGAAGGCCAGTCAAATAAACAAACGACTTCGGGGCCCGGGACTCTCTCCTTTTCTGCCGAGGGGCACAGCCAGTCACACCGCCCAAGGGACACCAGCGACATTCGTCGGTTCCTTGTTCACTCATCCACCAACTGCCCATCCAGTTCCAACACCTGCCCAGCCGCCGACTCAAAATCAACTTCAGGCAAGGCAGCTGGCAGACTACTACCGTCCCTGCTACAGCGTGCCGAAGACAAGGGATGGCTCCGAGCAGTCTCAAGCCAAGCCGTCGAATGGAGGAGCGGCTGCTCGTTTTGTGGAGCTCGGAGATGTGCCGGATGACCTGGATGATCTGGAATTCCAGAACATGTCTTTAGGAGAAAACATAGTGAGCCGCCCGGTCATTTTTGACACCGGTGCTTCACATCATTTCACTGGCTCGTTTCATTTTCTCCATCACTTTCGACCGCTCTCTAAACCTCTACCTCTGTCGGTAGCTACCGCCACCGGAAAATCCTATATTACAGGAGTCGGAGATCTTCACTTCTGTGGGTCAAGCGGAAACACCATCATCCTAAAGGGAGTTCTCTACTGTGCGCATGCCAGATCAACTTTACTGTCTTTGGCAGCTCTCAAAAAGGCTAATGTGTCTGTACATTATGACAATCAGCAGGATTCATTTCATATATGCGATCCCTCTGAGAATCTATTATTCACTTGTAATCTCAACAAGTCGAAAAATCGGTGGTGTCTCCCGGTTCCTTTGATTCCTAACCGAAACACCGATACAGTCAATAATGATGTTGCGATCCTATTAGCTAAACTCAAATCCTCTTCGGCGTCTGGAGTCCAATCCTCTATTTCTTCCGTTTTTCCTTCCCCTATTCATCCTGTTTCTCTTTCTAATTCTGAAAATTCTTCTCCTGTTTCTGTTTTGCCCGCTGATGTCTCTGTCATGAAATCAAAAGTGTCAAATTTCTCCGCTGATGACCTTTTTAAGGAGCCACTCACCAAGAGTGAAAATTTTCTTTGGCGTTCTGAAAACCTATCCAAAAATGAGCGGGTCTTACTCTTTTGGCATTGTGTTTTCGGGCATGCAGGTATTCGTCACATCAAAAGGATGATAAAAGAAAATCTGGGGTTAGGACTTCCGAAAGCACTGCCTCCAGGAGCGATCCACTGCCCTGTATGCGCAATTAGTAAAAGTACCCAATTCAATTCACTCAAATCTAGCGATCGTCAAGCTGAGAAAGGGGAAGTTCTAGCGGTAGATTTGATTGGGCCTTTTGAGTCAGATGCAGTTGATGGATCTCGTTTTCTGCTGACTATGCGTGATCTAGCATCAGGATATTCTTTTGTCAAGCCACTCAAGGCAAAATCTGATTCAAACTCGTACATTATGGACACAATAACCCGCCTGGAACGACAGGTTCAGACTCGTGTGAAGATTCTGCGCAGTGATAACGGAGGTGAATTTGCGAACAAAGCCCTAGCTGATTTCCTTCATGCCAAAGGCATCATTACCGAATGCTCCTTACCCTACCACCATTATCAGAATGGTTTGATTGAACGTTTTAACAGGACAATCCAGGATATGGGTCGAACGGTTCTTCTCGACAGCAACCTTCCTAAAACCTTCTGGTCGTTTGCTTTTACGTGGGCGTGCCATGTTTTGAATAGGATTCCTAACAAGGCCAGCCGGAAAGCGACGCCGTATGAAGCTCTTTTTGGTTTCAAACCTCAATTCGACAGATTTAGGGCGTTCGGTTCGTATGCTTATGTTCATGTGCCTAGTGAACAAAGGAAGAAGCTGGATCCTCGAGGGCTCAAGGGCCAGGTTGTTGCGCACCTTGAGACCAGCAAAGGTTGGCGTTTTTGGATAGTGGGCGAAAACCGTTTTGTGGACTCTGCGGTAGCTCGTTTTGTGGATCATGATCTGAATCATTTTGTCGATACTGAAAAAACAGGCGAACCGCCTTCTGACGTTCCTGTTTTTAATGCTGACACATCTCCAAAGAATCCAAAATTAAGTATTGACTTTGTCATGAATATGATCCAGCTAGGTGATTTCTCCAGGGAATACGAATTCCATGATCAGGAGATGATTGTGGACAAAATTCTGGAGCTTTGTAACTTCTATTCTATCAGTGTTCCTTCATCTTTTAAGCAGGCAATGAAATCACCAGAGAAAGATGCGTGGTCGAAGGCGATTGCGGTTGAACTGAATAACCTCGAACAGATGCGGGTCTGGCTGGTACGGCTCAAGCCACCGGACAAGAAAGCACTGAACGGACGCTGAGTTTTTGCGACGAAACCAGATGATGGCGGCTCAGGTGTACGTTTCAAGGCGCGTTTTGTGGCAAAAGGGTACACTCAGGTGGCAGGGGTAGATTTCAATGCTACTTTTGCACCAACAGCCACTTTTGTGGCACTGAGACTTTTGCTAACCGTGGCAGCTGCGAATAATTGGGCTGTCCACAGCTTTGATTTTGTAGCGGCGTATCTCAACTCACCAATTGAAGAAGAAATCTGGTTGAACCCTCCAGAAGGAATGTCCGTCCCACCTGGTCATGCTCTCTTGTTGAAAAAGGCGCTCTACGGCACGAGACAGGCCGCACGTTGCTGGTGGCTTCACTTGAGGAGTGTTTTGGATCGTTTGGGGTACATTCTGTCACAGTATGATAATAGTCTCTACCTTTTGCGTCACCCGTCTCAACATGGTGTAATTTGGCTTCATGTTGATGACGGCGTAGTCACAGCGTCTGATGAATCTTTTCTGTTGAAACTTGAAACTGATCTTAAAGATATTTTGAAAATTAAGTGGAAGCACTCTTTAGACTCGATAGTGGGTTTAAATGTCTCAAGGAATAAACGAGGTTTTGTGTTACAGCAACGAGAACTAACAGATCAGCTGCTTAAGAATGAATGGGACGGGGTGTCTTCTGCGAAAACTCCTTTACCATCTAATTACAATGCCGTTACTGATCCTGATGGGAATGAAAAAGATTCGACTAAGTATCTGTCTATTGTAGGTACCCTTAGCTATCTGGCGGTTGGGACAAGGCCAGATATTTGCTACGCGGTGAATCTTCTTGCCAGATTTGCTGCAAAACCAGGTATTACGCATTGGAAAGGATTACGGCATTTAGTCAACTACGTGGCATCAACTAGGGATATACAGTTGAGACTGTATCCTTTGAGGGACGACAAGCCTCTAAAGACGTTCTGTGACGCATCGTGGGGGGGGGGGAATTCGCCAGATCCTCCCAAACACAGCCTTAATAATTGTTTGTCTTGCCCAATCCTGTGGACATCAAGGAGACAGCGATCCGGGCTTTGTCCATGTACCATGCAGAATATATGGCATTAGGGTTACAACGAGACAATTGCTATGGGTAAGACATTTGCTTTGTGATGTACTCAATAAGTCAATTTCTTGGTCCACATTTCTGCAACAATCAGGCACCAATCCATGTTGCAACTGATGACGCCTCCAATAAGAGGACAAGACATACTGATAGGGATTTTTATATTACTAATGAAGCTCTTTTTCAGAAAAAGACGACTGTGACTTGGGTAGGAACAGCTGAGCAAATAGCTGATATTTTTACAAAATGTCTACCGCCTGAAAGTTTTCTACGACTTAGGCAACATGTTATGGGCTGACTATTTTCCTTAATTCTGATTTCTTATTTTTTGTTGTTTGTTTTCCAATCTTTGTATTTTTTTTTTTTTCTTCTTTCTTTCTCTTTCGAGTGTTATGGTTGTATGTACATAGACGTCTACGGCGAGAGGGGGGGTGTTGTCACATATGCAGGACATATATGTGACAGGCTCAGACTCGCCGCAGTCGTAGTAGTCTACCTCCTCCCGACCAGGTCCGGGAGGAGGTGAACCATTGGAATTACTATACTTAATTCTTCTCTCCCACATAGCCTTCTATAGAAACGAGCAAGACCCAGACAAGGCCAAGTAGATCACCTCTCTCTCTCTCTCTCGCCTCAACAAATCAAAAAAGACGATTACAGAACAAAATAACCGACGGAATAAAAGACCAACACGAGAAGGCCATAAAAAAACGCGTACTAAACAGGGGCGGGGTAGAGACGCTGATGATGATGGTCTCCTCTCCCCCCGCAGAAAAGTACGTACAATCAAGAACGACGACACACGACCGACAAAAGAAAGATATAAACGGATGTTTTTTTTTTTAAAAAAAAACGAGAGAGAACAAGTAAACAAATAAATAACAAAAAAAGAGCACATGTAACCAACAAAAGAGAGAGAGGAAATTGCGCATATATATAACAAATTAACACAGTACCCCCGCGACAAACGAAAAGAAAAAAAAAACGGGTTAGAGAATGACTCGTGAGAGAGAGAGAGAGATGAGAACCATGATGCGACGAAACAGCAAAGACATGAAGGAAAAGAAGAAAAAAAAATAACGAAGATGCGATTGAACAAGAATGTACCAAAAAAAAATAATAGAAAAAGATCAATTTCGTCCGTACAAATAAGCATCCTGTAAAACCAATAACAAAAATGTATCAGCCAAAAGACTAAATAAGAGCGAGATCATATGATAATGAAGAGTCACCTGTTCTTCGGCAAGCATATCGGCCAAGCGATCCGAGGCGGGGTCTAGCCAGCCAGGGGAGGTATGAGATCTAGACCGATGACGGTCAGAGGCCTCGGCTTCGGCGATCATGCCTTCGACGATAGCGGCGCCGAGCTCTCTACCGGCGATGCGCTGGTTAGAACGCCCAGCCGAAGACGAAGTGGTGCCAGAAGGAGTAGAGTTGGTAGGGGGGACGAGTCTTCTACGTCTTCGACGGCGAGGAAGGGTGATGAATTTGGGCAGGGGCCTGATGTCCAAGTCGAGACTAACATTGCTGGCGGCCTGTAAAGCCTCGATGAGGTCGATAACCCCCCGGTCGTCCTTAGCCTGAAGCAGGAACTGCTCGCCCTCGGCACGCACACGGACAACATACTTCTTCTTGACATAGTCGGCGGCTAAACCCGACTCGGCATTCTGCAGCGAGTACACCCGGTGCAAACTGTTGTGGTGCGTCGGCAGTTGACTCGCTTTCGCTAGCGCTGCTTCCTTCAGGGTCGTCACCGGCGCAGAATCGTATTGGCCTGAATGAAAGTGCAAGGGTGGTGGGGTCGCTTGCGAGCTAGTGTTGATTCCACAGGTCGTCGCTACCGATTGGCCCTGCACAAAGTGACAACTATAGGCATCATCCGCGCGAGCCAGAGGATGTAGATGGGGATCTGAGCGGTAGATGCGAATCATGGTACCGTGCACAATCACATATTGTCGTTTCCAGGCGCGGTCCTTGGCCTGGACTCCAGGCGACTTGAACTCCATTTTCCGAGGCATCCATCCTTCCAGATGAATAGCGCAACTGTACTGGGGCAGTTTCTCGTGACCCTCCTCTTCTCGAGGCACAACCATATGTTTTGTACCGCCTGAGATTTGAAGTGAGGCCTTGTAGGACGGGAGACTCGACGAAGGCCATAGTTCGTACATCGACTGATGACGTGGGGAGGTGACAGCGGGACTTGATAAAAAGTCGGGCTGGGAGGTGGAGCGAGAGGGTTGCTGCTGTAAAGTCTCGGCGGCGATAGGTGGGGCCAGACCAGTAGTCTTCTTAGAGCTGACAACAGGAGCATCAGTCGCAGCAACATCCTCCGATGTAGGGGGGTGGTGGTGGTGGTGATGATAGGGTGAGGGGGATGGTTTGGAGATGGAAGCAGACACGCTGCAATTTTCTTGTTGTTGTGAGGGCGGACCAATAGAAATCTGAGGGAGACGTGAGGCAGAACGACTACGATTGGAAGCAAGTGTTGGGCGAGGAGGTGATAATGTTGTTATTGTCTTCAATGACGCGGGGGGCGAGGAAAGCATTAACCTTGCGCGATCGGCGGGTGACCCACAAGATGTGCTTGTACTGGCAACGGCAAAGTAAGACGTGTTGCGGCTACTCGAAGAGGGCGTCATGATCAGATGCTGATGTTCTGGTGGTGCATGGTGGTGCGTTTTGGTTTTCGCCTGTGAAACTGGTGGTGTCTCACTGTTAAAGGTGATCCAATCATGCGAGGGAGGACAAATAGGCTCGACAAATTGACGATCGGTGTGGACCGAAAGCTTGGGGGCAAGCAATATGGGCGGATGTTGTTCTTCGGTGGTGTAATCATGAGAATGGTCCTCCTCATAAGAGACGCCATCCGTGTCATCATCTGATTCGGCGTGCTCATCAGCTTCATCTTCCGTGGATCTACGGCCACTTAAGCCAGAACCTGAGGAGTCGGAGGAATGCCCAGCCTGGTCGGAGGTGATGATCACCGGATGAGAATTATTGAGCAGAGGCACAGCGCGCAGAGGGGAAGGTAGGACCGATCTAGCGATTGAATTTATCTGCTGCTGCTGCGAGAGTGTTGGGGATGCCATCACACTTGAGGATGCGCCATTATGAGTGTTAACGGATTGATTGACGGTCGAGGTGGGGTTAAGTGGTTCTTGACTGAGGCTAAATGACTGCTGCGTCAAGGTCATGGCTTCCTTTGTCAGGGGAATCGTTCCCTGACGATTTGGAGAGTCTACAATCAAGCAACGTCATGGTCAGTGAAAAAGGTATAAAATTGGTGTCTGAAAAGTAAGATCTTACCTGTTGTTGTTGTTGTTGATGAAGGAATAGCAGGTGAGGCGGCAGCAGAAGGGGACCGTGTGGGGCGAGGGTCGGAGTGCTGATGGCAGGAAGGCAGGCCGTTGAATAGGCTGGGGGAAGAGAGGTTTAGTTCAAGTTCTGGAGGAGGAGAGTGGGAGGGCCAGGGAGTGTGTGACTTTGAAGTTTTACTGTTGGAGCTTGGTTCGCTGGTGAGGGTGAGATGGGATGATGAGTCAGAGTGATGGTCGATGGATGATATGAGGGATGGGGGAGAGTGTGCTGGAGTGTGATTTAATGATTCCCATGATAGGGAGAGTTCGAGTGGTGGGGGTAATAGTAGGGGATGCAAGTGGTTTGTTGGGGATGAGGTGGATCTGTTTGAAGGGATGGTTGGGTTGAGTGTTGTTGAGGAGCTGGCAAGACAGTGGTTGGAAGACATTTTGGCATGCATTTTTGCAAAGTGAGTAGTGAGGCCAGGTTTTTGTTTGTAGATTTGAGTCAGTGAAGCGCTTGAAGGCTTGGTGATAAGTTGATGGTTATTGATGTCGGTTGCTTGTTGTTGTTGTTGTTGTTGATGATGATGTTGATCTTGTTGTTGTTGTAGTTGTTGTTGTTGATGATGATGGCAGTGAGTGGGAGAGGAGGTGTGTCTCTTCCGGAAAGGGAAGGCAGTAGAGATTGGCTTGTGGATGAGGATTGGCATGGCGGTTTTCGAGTCAAGATGGGCTGGTTCAGGAT
>SMGU01000153.1:0-26706 GCA_004348175.1 Puccinia novopanici
TGATTGAGTATTGATTTCCATTGTTTGATAGATTCACAATAAGAATGTGACTCTTTCGAACCCTCCCAATTCACCTCCTTTCAACTATGTCAAGAAACAAGGCGGCGTCACATCTTCCACACCGATTCCTTCTCCTGAGAAAAACCCACACGCCGGTTGGTCTCCTTTTCCTCAATCCAATCTCGCTACATGTTCCCCAACACTCCCGGTGCCCAATTTTCTCATGAACCCAATGGGTGGCCACCCGTTTGGTTTCAACCCTTATGCAATGGGCATGCCATACATGCCGCATCTTGGATTTGGGGCAGCAATGCCTGTTGCCTATCCTTCAGTACCCAACGTAGGAGGTTTCCCATATGCTCCATCGGTCCAGTCCACCTCAAATTTGTTGTCACATATGTGGGACACACATGTGACAGCCCTAGACTCGCCGCAGCCGTGGCTGTCTATTTCCTCCCGGATGGGTCCGGGAGGAAGGGGAATCATTATCAATATCATTCCACAAGTTCACCACGCGCATAGCCTACTATAGGTTATGAGCCCTTAAACCTTCTCGCTCTACACCTAATCTATCATCGATATCCTATAGTTCGGCCTATTCAGTATCATCCATTACATCCGGTATCTCAGAGTAGAGTGTAATCGTCCGGCAAGGTTTTGGTTTACGTTGCTTTGCCGCAACGTAGTTGGTAGCTCGGCTGTTTTTCCTTCGATTTTTCCCTTTCCCTTCCTGTCACACTTATAGCTCTCGACGGTAGATTAAGTGATACAGACTCGCCATCTGTGGATAACTTTTATTGGTTGGCCCCAATATCGGTGACTGAAATACCTCAGACTATCTGTGCGGACTACTCCCTCTCTCTCAAATCCTTCTCTCCCCGTGTCTACCATCTCGTTGCGGTGAGCACGTTTTCCTTTTCTTTTGTCGGACTTGCTCACTACTATGTCGAATATTGGAAACACAGCCAGCCGCTCGGCGTCGAGGGCTTCCTCCATCAGCGATACGGGATCCGTCGGAGGAGATGGTTGTGCACAGATGAACCAACTTTTCGACTCTGTTCTGGGAACCTCTTCTCTTGGCTGACTTCCAGATGAGACTATCCGCCCCCCGCCGGCCCAATCTTCAAGATCTGATCCCATTGCGGCTGCAAGAGCGTTGGCGGCACAGGCGACGGCTCAGACTCAACAGCGAGGACCACCTCCTCACACCGCTAGGGTGCCACAAGCAGCAAATCCTGTAGCTGCTGCGCCAGTTTTGAATCCGCCTCACCAGACACTTTTGCAAGAAGAGGCGGACTACCAGGCGGCAGAATTCCAACTCAGACAGTCCAAGATGGTCAATGGGACTGTTGCGTCAATCAACAAACGCTGGACCGATGGAAACAAGCTCGAGTTGGACGGCAAAAACTTCTGGCAATGGTCCCGCGAGCTCCAGGAAATTGGTCACTCAAGTTTTTCCGACAGCGAGTTCTTCTTCAAGCCGAACAACAACTCGACGTTTGAGAAGATTGCTCGGCAGGTCGTTTTGGGTAGCGTCCATCCCTCTTTGGTGTCGGAATTGCAACGGTGTGCGAGGGCGCATGACATGCATGCAACGTTGAAGAAAAAGTTCTCTTCGATTTCGCGGGCTGCTCAGATGAACATCTGGCAGCGTTTCCAATCTTTTTCGGTCGAAATGTCGGATCCGAGTGCTGGGATCACCACGACGATGAAAGATTGGTACACAGAGTGGAAGAGTCTCAATGTTCGAATTCACTCGGACGCGTTTTTTGGTTTCATCCTTCAGTCAGCGATTGCGCGTGGATCCTTGCCTTTCAAAAAGGAATTCGAGAGAAGGGTCGAAAACTTGATTCAAAACAACCCGAACCGCCTTCTTCCGACTTTTGAATCCCTCGTACACATTTTTGATGTGTGTAGACAACAATACATCCATGAAGAGGGGTCTTCTAGCGCGAAAAAGTCTTTGGAGACACCACCGTCTGCTTTCCAGATGGACACCGACGAATCGGTTTTCGACTTCGAAGCTTTCCTGGCCGATGTACCTGAAGAGAACTGGCCTGATGCCCTAGATTTCTACGCAGCGACTGCAAACAGGTGCTGGCAATGCGGGGCGCCTGATCACTACCTTCGCAACTGTCCGCAGAGAGCCAAAGCCAACCAGATCAACAAGAAGTTGAGGGGTCCAGGTTTTTCTCCGTTCCCGCCGAGGGTTTTCCCGGGTCACGGCGCACAACCGACACAAGCAACTTTCGTCGGGTCCCTCTTCACCCAACCATCACCAGCCAGCTCGTTCCCTGTGCAGTCTTCCCAGCCATCTCAACCCCCCACGCAGACACAACTTCAAGCAAGGCAAATGGTGGACTACTACAGACCCCGCTACAACAACCCAAAAGTCCGGGAGGCGAGCGAGCAAACCTCCGTGAAGCCTTCCAGTGGTGGAGCGTCTGCACGTTTCGTGGAACTTGGCGATGTTCCTGATGATCTCGATGATCTGGAGTTCAGAAACATGTCCTTGGGTGAAGACATTGTGAGTCAGCCAGCCATTTTTGATACTGGTGCTTCCCACCATTTCACTGGCTCTCGTAAATTTCTCCATAATTATCGCCCGCTTTCTAAACCTCTACCTCTGTCGGTAGCTACCGCCTCCGGAAAATCCTATATCACGGGAGTCGGAAATCTTCTCTTCCGCGGGGCGAGCGGGTCTGTAATCGTACTGAAGGGTGTGCTTTACTGTGAGCATGCCAGATCAACTTTGTTGTCTTTGGCAGCTCTTAGGAAAGCTAATGTGTTGGTATATTATGACAATAAGCAGGACATGTTCCGCATCTGCGACCAATCGCGAAATCTTCTCTTTACTTGTGACCTCGACAAGCTTAAGAATCGATGGTGTCTATCCGTCCCGTTGATCTCATCAAGTGAGACTACCGCTCTGGGAGATGGTGTCGATGTCTTGCTGGCCAAACTAAGCCCTCCTCTTCCTACCGATGTTTCCCAAGATTCCGTTTTACCTTTCTGTTCTGTTTCTCCTGATTTTCCTTCTCCTTCTGTTAATCCTGTTTCTCCTCTTTCTCCTGCTGCTGATATCTCCCTTTTGAAATCTAAAGTCTCAAATTTTTCCACTGATGACCTTTTCAAAGAGCCGCTAACCAGAAGTGAGAATTTTTTATGGAGATCAGAAGATTTGACCAGGAATGAGAGAGTGTTGCTCTTCTGGCATCGAGTGTTTGGCCATGCAGGTATTCGACACATCAAGAGAATGATCAAGGAGGATCTGGGTTTGGGCTTGCCTAAATCTTTACCCCCTGGAGCGATTCACTGTCCTGTGTGTGCGATCAGCAAGAGCATACATTTCAACTCACTGAAATTGAGCGACAGGCCAGCCGAGAAAGGAGAGGTATTGGCGGTGGACCTAATCGGACCTTTCGAAACAGATTCCATCGATGGGTCTCGTTATCTTCTGACGATGTGCGATCTGGCGTCGGGTTATTCTTTTGTGAAACCCCTGAAGGCGAAGTCAGACTCAAATTCATTTATCATTTCTACCATCACAAGGCTTGAACGGCAGGTTAAAACCAGCGTTAAGATTTTAAGGAGTGACAATGGGGGTGAATTTGCTAACAAGACTCTAGCTGACTTTTTAACTGCAAAAGGAATTGTAACAGAACGATCACTTCCGTATCATCACTACCAAAACGGACTGATTGAGCGTTTTAATAGAACGATTCAGGACATGGGGCGAACCGTCCTGCTGGACAGCAAACTTCCAAAGACCTTTTGGTCTTTTGCTTTTACTTGGGCTTGCCATGTTCTGAACAGGATCCCCAACAAGGCGAGCAAAAAAGCCACGCCCTATGAGGCCCTTTTCGGCATCAAACCACAGTTCGACAGGTTCCGGGCTTTTGGTTCTTTTGCGTATGTTCATGTTCCTAGTGAGCAGCGGAAGCGCCTGGACCCGCGTGGACTTCAAGGGCAGGTGGTTGCGCACCTCGAATCAAGCAAGGGGTGGCGGTTTTGGATCGAGAACGAACAACGCTTCATGGACTCAGCAGTGGCTCGTTTTGTGGATCATGACATGTCTCAGTTTGTTGCTACTGAGGACACAGGGACTCCACCTTCTGATCTTCCTTCTTTTCCAGCTGACGCCCCTTTGCAGAATAAAAAACTCAGTATAGACTTCGTCATGAATTTGATCCAACTTGGGGACTTCTCCTGTGAATATGAATTTCATGATCAGGAGATGATTGTTGACAAAATCTTGGAGCTTTGCAATTTCTATTCCATCAGTGTTCCTTCTTCTTTCAAACAGGCGATGAAATCACCAGAAAAGGACGCTTGGTCAAAGGCAATTGCGGTCAAGTTGAACAATCTGGAGCAAATGCGCGTGTGGCTGGTGCGACTCAAACCGCCTGACAAGAAGGCGCTCAACGGCCGCTGGGTTTTCGCCACCAAGCCGGGTGATGATGGTTCGGGAGTCCGTTTCAAGGCGCGTTTCGTGGCAAAAGGGTACACGCAGGTTGCGGGCGTTGATTTCAATGCCACTTTTGCACCAACGGCTACTTTTGTGGCTCTTCGCCTTTTACTGACCGTGGCAGCCGCAAACAACTGGGCTGTCCACTGTTTTGATTTTGTAGCAGCTTATCTCAACTCGCCAATTGAAGAAGAAGTTTGGATCAATCCTCCGGAAGGGATGTCGGTTCCCCCTGGTCATGCCCTGCTTCTGAAGAAAGCTTTGTACGGCACGAGGCAAGCAGCTCGATGTTGGTGGCTCCATTTGAAAGGAGTCCTGGACAAGATGGGGTATATTCCTTCTCAATACGATAATAGTCTCTATATCTTACGTCATCCTTCTCAACATGGCGTCATTTGGCTTCATGTTGATGACGGCGTAGTCACAGCGTCTGATGAATCTTTTCTGTTGAAACTTGAAACTGATCTGAAAGATATACTGAAAATCAAGTGGAAACGATCACTGGATTCCATTGTAGGTTTAAATGTCACGCGAGACAAAAGAGGTTTTGTATTGCAGCAGCGGGAATTGACAAATCATTTGCTCAAAGCAGAATGGGATGGCGTGACTCTAGCAACTTCTCCACTTCCGACTAACTTCAATGCAGTTACTGATCCTGACGGAGATGAGAGTCAGTCGACTAAATTTCTTTCCATTATAGGAACCCTCAGCTATCTGGCAGTAGGGACGCGTCCAGACATTTGTCATGCGGTAAACCTACTTGCTCGTTTTGCGGCGAAACCCGGGGTCGTTCATTGGAAGGGTTTGCGTCACTTGGTCAACTACGTGGCGTCCACCAGGGATCTGAAGCTCACACTATACCCGAAGAAGGATGACAAGCCTCTCAAGACCTTCTGTGACGCGTCGTGGGGGGGGGAATTCGCGAGATCCTCGTACGGGGTAATGATTTCTTTCTTAAACTGCCCCGTACTTTGGATCTCAAGGAGGCAGCAAGCTGTGGCGTCATCAACATGCCACGCGGAGTACATGGCGTTGGGAATAGCAACTCGGCAAACTTTATGGGTACGCCATTTGTTAAAGGATTTGCTGAAACAGGATTTTACGGGTCATCTTCACTGTGATAACCAGTCTGCCATACATGCTGCTACTGATGATGCCTCCAACAAGAGGACTAGACATACTGATAGGGATTTCTACATTACTAATGAGGCGCTTTTTCAGAAAAAGACCAGTTTGACTTGGGTGGGTACTGCTGATCAGATAGCAGATATCTTTACAAAATGTTTGCCAACTGAAACATTTTTGCGTCTCAGATGACATGTAATGGGTTAATTCTTTTATTTTTTTTTTTTCATTTTTTATTTTATTTTCATCTCTCCCTTGTGTCTCAGCTATGTCTTAAGTTGTTTTTTTTCTTCTCTCTCCCTTTTGTCTATTTTTCTTTGATTGAATGGTTGTACGTAGGTAGGCGGCTACGGCGAGAGGGGGGGTGTTGTCACATATGTGGGACACACATGTGACAGCCCTAGACTTGCCGCAGCCGTGGCTGTCTATTTCCTCCCGGATGGGTCCGGGAGGAAGGGGAATCATTATCAATATCATTCCACAAGTTCACCACGCGCATAGCCTACTATACCAGCTTCTCCCAGCGGCGATCCAAAAGAAAAAGAAAAACCCAGCAACCATGTCAGTCCTCATCAAGACCTGCGCTGACATCATCGCAGAGCTCATCGACGCACACCAGGCGGGGAAGGATGTGAACCTGAACGGAGTGCGACAGCGGGTAGCCAAACGAAACAAGGTCAGTAGTATATCTCCCAAGAAGGAATCACACAACTTCTGACGGTGGGGTAATATGACAGTATTCACAACTTCCCAGATTGGTCGACATCATTGCCGCCATCCCGCCAGACCTCAAACCTATCCTGCTTTCCAAGTTGCGTGCAAAACCCATCAGGACCACCTCGGGTATCGCTGTCGTCGCTGTCATGAGCAAGCCCCATCGATGTCCTCACATCGCCATGACTGGGGACATTTGTGTGCCAGTCCTCTACTGTTGCGAAAAAGAAAGGAACCACACCTCCCACTCTGCCCATTCATCCGGGGTCTTGTAGCTATTGTCCAGGTGGCCCAGATTCCGACTTTGAATATTCTACCCAAAGTTACCCTGGCTATGAAGTATGTGACCTATCACCCCACCTATCTTGCTCTAATCTGACCCGCTCCCACTGCTTCTTTTTGTTGGTCAATTTAGCCTACCAGTATGCGTGCCATCAGGGCCCGCTACGACCCGTACAAGCAGAGTTAAGGCAGGGTAGAAAAATTACGACAGTTGGGACACTCGGTAGACAAGGTGGAATTTATCGTCATGGGGGGCACTTTCATGTCTTTACCGGAAAGTTATCGGGATACCTTTGTGGCCCAGTTACACAACTCGCTCTCCGGTTTCACGGGCCCCAATTTGGACAAGGCTGTCAAGTATAGCAAGCTGGCCCGCACCAAGTGCATCTGGATCACCATTGAGACCCACCCCAATTACTTTCTTGAGCCCCATCTCACCGAATGCGTGTGAGACGGAGAGTACGTATGCGACGGGCCTGCGGCAGGTGATGGCATCTTATCTTTGCACGTTTTGCGCTCTGTAACATCACTACCCTCGGCCCCTTGCTTGAACAGGGAGTGTGCAAGCAGACGCTGAACAGTGCGTTTCTCCTCACGTTTGATTAGGTTCCCATCCGTCTTTCAGCAGTGGTTTCTCTTTTGGGGGGGAATAAAAAAAATAAGTGGATGCACCAACGGAAGAATACGTGGCCAGAGAGGCCAAGAAAGCGCTGGAGCCCATCAGTCGCAAACTCATTGGCTTCTAGATTCCCTTGTTTATCAACGGCAAGTACGACCGGAAAATGAGCATGGAAAATCAAGCCACCCACCAGTCCGCCGTCATCCAGCCTTCACATTATTCTCAGCAAGTTGCTGGGAGATCAATCAGCCAGAGATGCAAACGGTTCTGTTGTCTTAAACACATATCTGGTCGAAATCATTTTGGATCTGTCAGCCAACTCTGAGCATCTGATCAAGCGGCTTGAGGACACGATCGACCTGTTGAATGCCAAGTTCGACCCTGTTCTTTGTCAATTGGGTAGAGTCAAGTCAGGCCGCTCCGCTCCTTCTGCCCCCCGGGAAACCTTTTGCTGCAGCCGTATCAGCTGCGCGTGTGGCAACTTCCTCTGCCCCGTCTGTTTGCCCTCCCCTAGCCCATGTCATTGCGTTCTTGAGACATAAATACAACATCATACACTCAAGCCCAACTAACTCGGACCTTAAGGACACCCCCCGAGGCGCACCTGTGAAAAAAGCTAACAAGGCCCTTCTCAAACTTGATGCAAAGATTGATGGCGAGATAGTTGCTATCCAGGGTGCAAGTGTACTCCCATCCGGAGACGTTTCTTTTTACATCAAGAACAAAAGTCAACCAAAGTAGTTAATGGAGAATAAACACAGGTGGTTAAAAGAGGTCCACCCTGACTTGGAAGCTACCCCAAGTACCTTCTCCGCCATGGCGCGTGGAGTCCCTAGATCTTTTGATGTTGGCAGTAGCGCAAACCTGCCTGCTGGCCTTTGAAAACAACATTCAGGTGTTCGGTTTGGTGCGTATTTGTTGGCTAGGCTAGAATGAGCCCTCTCCCACACAAGCGGGCACTCTAGTCCTCTCCTAACTAATGAATGTCTGGAAGGTATTGGCGGCATCAGATCTTACATCCTTTGCAAAGACCGTGTCAAAAACAAGATTGAAGGTATCACCAACGTGAATCCCACCCTGTGTAACAAGATCTGCCCATTTAAACAGGCGTGGTTGAAAAACCCAAACCATCTCCCCAATGACAGAACACCTCAACCCAACACCTGATCACATTCTCCCTATGACCACTCCTGCGCAAGTTGCAAGCCTCCAAGCCGACTTCAACGGCTGCAATTCTTACACTCCGTGCATTTTTTTGGGAAGTGTCTTGTGAGGATACTAAGAAATCCACATCATCAATTGTCAAGCCCCCGGTACCATTTTCTCCTTAGTTATGAAAGCTCTGCAAAGCTCGCCTGTACGCCTGCTTGTTGGACCTTGTTGAACGGACTAAGACCCAATTCTTGGGGGGAAAAACCCAGTCAAAAACGTCACCAACAGCCTGTCCACTACATCAATTCAGGCCTTCCAAATTGGTTCTCAAAATTTTGAAATCTCATGTGGAATCCTCCAAATTCTATGAAGGACCTCAAAACTCTTAACATATCGCATCTCTTTGTCAGCGTCAAAGACAGTTGCACAGTCAAGCAGCAAGCACTGAATTCCCCAAACTTCAAAGCAAGAAGGAGGCACTTGCAATACTTTACAATATTATGTATCCAATGACGTATGATGAGCAAGACGGATGGACAGAAGCATTACCCCAAATTGAGGGAAGAATTCTTGAGCTGTGATGTTCTCAAACTCCTTGAATAAAATTGCACAGCTGATATTTATGTTTGCTATCATTCATTAGCGATTGTAAGAGGATGTTAATACTTTGTTACCACCCAATGGTGAATACAATGATTTGCAATGCTTGCCCCCAGCCATGGCAAACCTTACAGAATTCCTGTTATTCTTACTCTCATGGCCAATCACCCTTTTAAAGACTGTTTTCAAGATCAAATTTGATTCTTTCTCGGATTGTACACAGAGCATGCAGTTTCTGATTGATGTAAGCTATTGAAGCAGAAAATGCCTTCTTGAAAACTATTATTGACAATCATCATGGGTGTTTTTTTTTAGCATATCAATCTGCCGGAAACCCCACTTCACAATGAAGATAGCGATGATGATCAGGAAGAGGATGACTTGTCAGATTGTGAGAAAGTAACACCATGCCAAAAGTGAGGGGAATGCATCTCAGGTGACATGAAGATACCTCCAAAAGCAATTCAGGCCATACACTCAGTAGAAAGTGATTCAACTCTCTGATGAGGACAAAGGGGCCATTGTTATCATTGTGGATTATCACAAAAGTAATCATGGAATTTCAATGGCTGTTACTGAATTTCACCTGACATGTATTCCCCTCACTTTTGGCATGGTGTAAACGAGAAGAAGAATGACTCGAGCAGTAACAATGATAATGGTTTGAACATGGATGGCAAAACTGTCACAGACAGCAGCTCGGTTGATGAAGAATTCAGGAACAATGTTGCCGTTGCCCTAGGTCATGTGTTGAGTAAGCCAGCGGGGTCCAATACCAGGTCCAGTAGCAGTCAACCAGTGCAAAGCTTAGCAGAACAGCTTCTTGCGGCTATGGAGATGTGGGGCTTAGGGCCTGGCAGAACAGATGGCGTTCTTTTGATGGCCTTGACCATGGAGCCGGCCAAGCGATTGGGATCAGAAGGGGAGGCAAAGTTGTATCTGTATTTCATTGTCCAACCTTATGGCCAGCACTCTGGTCTCATCCTGTCTCAAGGTGGACCGGCCAGTGTGGCTGGGAGCAGCACTGGCGGTGCCATGAGTAGTTCGGAGTAATTTGAAAAATTCCAACAAAGCCAAGATGCCTTTGTAGCTGAGCAACTCAAAGTCTTGTTGCGATACTTGAACAGGGATTCCTGGGATGGCTACAGATTGCATGACCTGAAGCATGCCGATTACATGTGAGTTTAAGACAAACTGGACAATATACAGAAAGAACATGGTGAAAACTACCTCAAGGACCCCTTTTCAAGAACTGTTGCTCCACTACACAGATTGTTTATTTTACCCTAAGTTATATTGATCAAAAATTATGTTATATTGATTGATGTCTCTTTTTGCATTCCTTATGGCCCTATTTTAAAGCTAGAGGCCCTCAAAGCCTTTTCAAAAGATCAGAAAGGGCAGACAATCGTGTGTTTCAGAACCTAATGGAGGAATTGGAAATCAATAAATGACCCTGGTACTTCCCCAAGCCTCCCTAAAATCTCTTGTGGGTTAAATATTGAAAAATATGTCCCTATATTAATACTAGAAGCACTCAATGCCTCTGAAAAACTGCAGAAATGGCAGAATATCAGGTGTTTCAGCACTAAATGGAGGAATTGAAGATCAAGAAATGGCCCTTAGACAGCCTCTAGCCTTCAAAATATCTTTATTGTGTTACTAGTTTGATAATGTGCCCGTACAATGAAGCTAGAGGCCTTCAAAGGCTCTTCAAAAGTGCAGAAATGGCAGAAAATCAGTTGTTTCAGCAACAAATGGAGCAATTGTGGATTCATAAACGGCCCTGGAACTTCCCCAATTCTGTGGCAAAAAAAATCAGGTGTTTCAGCACCAAATTGAGGAATTGGAGATCAACAAATGGCCTTGGGAATGCCACAAGACTTCAAATTTAATTTTATTTCTGTTAATTCTATGACCCTATTTCAAAGCTAGAGGCCCTCAAAACCTCTTGGAAAGTGCAGAAATGGCAGAAAATCATTTTTTTTTCAGAACCAAATGGAGGAATTGAAAATCACTAAATGGCCCTGGTACTTCCCCAAGCCTAAAAATTATCTCTGTTTTGTTAATTATTTAAAAAAATTCTCCTATGTTGAAGACAGAGGCCCTGAAAGCCTCTTCACAATTGCAAAAAAATGGCAGAAAATAAGGTGTTTCAGCACCCAATGGAGGAATTGGAGATTAATAAATGGCCCTGGAACTTCCCCAAGCCTGTAAATTATCTCTTTTGTGTGGATTTGTGAAAAATATGCCCATATGTTGAAGCTAGAGGCCCTCAAGGCCTCTTCAAAAGTGCATAAATGGCAGAAAATCAGGTGTTTCAGCAATAAATTGAGGAATTGGAGATCAGTAAATGGACCTGGTACTTCCCCAAGCCTCGAAATAGTCTTCATTGTTTTGATTCTTGAAAACTTTCCTCTATTTTGATGCTAGAGGCACTCAAAGCCTCTTCAAAAGTGCAGAAATGGCAGAAAATCAGGTGTTTCAGCACCAAATGGAGGAATTGGAGATCAATAATTGGACCTGGAATTTTCCCAAGCCTCCAAAGTATCTCTAGTGTTTTATTACTGGCAAAATAGGCCCATATGTTGGAGCTAGAGGCCCTTAAAGTCTCTTTAAAAGTGCCACACTGGCCACAAATCAGGTGACTCAACATTAAATGGAGGAGTTGGAGATCAATAATTGACTCTGGCACAGCCACAAGCATCCAAAAAATTTATCTTGTTTTAATTGATTAAAATATTCCACTATGGTCCAGCTGCAGGCAATAAATGCCTCTTGGAAACACCAAATGGATATCAACAAGAAGATAAATCACAAGACAGTCAAAAAGCAAAGCATGATCTGAAAGGTTTGCATATTTGCTTAAGGCTTCTATATGGGTATTTCATATCTGAGAGGTAAGTGCCATCAGCACATACACTGGTTATGGAAATATATCAGAATTTGTAGACACTAGCCAATTGTTATACCTGCCAAACAATTTTTCTAAAATTTGCTCTTTTTTTTCTGCCCACACTCCCTCTGCTGAAAGCCAATGACCATGAAATTTAATGAAATTTTTGAATAGATTGGAATTCTTTGGAGTACTACTATATATATATATAGCAGAAATTGAATTCAATAGCAGCACCCAAACCTATAACTCCACTAGCAAGCCAGAAAAAAATTGGAAAAAGGCAGGAATGATTGATCTTGGAAAAAGGCAAGAAGGATTTATCCTGGTTGTCAGGATCTGATGTGATAATGGGGAAAAATTTGAAAGGTCCTATCAAAAGGCCTTAAAATATTGTATGGAAAATGTAGAAGAATTTGATGAAGAGATTAATAATTCTTTTTAAGAATTAGGGAAAACTTATAACTAGGAAGTTGTAATAAGCTGATGAAATACCGATTCTTCAAGGTTTACCAAAGCTGCTAGATTTACTAGATAATGGCTAAAACAAATTGAAGCACCAAATTTTTTGAGACATGATCACTTCCTCTACTATGCTCAGCCTCCTCCTGAAAAAATTTTCACTAACAACCCTGTAGCTGGGAGCTGAGGTTTTTTTTAATTCTTTTTCCCTGTAGGGAGAGGGGCTGTGTTTTTTTATTCTTCTTCCATGTCAGGAGAGGGGTTGTGGATTTTTTGTTATTCTTCTTCCCTGTAGGGAGATCAGGGCCTGTGGGTTTTTCCAGTCTTCTTCCCTGTAGGGAGAGGGGCTGTGGGTTTTTTTATTCTTCTTCCATGTCAAAAGAGGTGCTGTGGGGTTTTTTACTTTTATTCCCTGTAAGGAAACCAGGGACTGTGGTTTTTTCTCTTCTTCTTCCCCGTAAGGAGAGGATATGGGGTTTGTTTTATTTTTTTTACCTTTAGGTAAAGGGACTGGGAGATTTTTTATACCTCTTACCTTCAGGAAGAGGGGATGTAGGTTTTTTATGATTCTTTCCTGCAGAGGAACTGTGGGTTGTTTTTCAGGGCCTGTGGGGTTTTCTATTCTTTTTCCCTGCAGGGAGAGGGGCTGGGTTTTTTTTATTCTTTTAACCTGTAGGGAGAGAGACTTTGAGACTTTATACCTGTTCCCTGTGAGAGGGGCTGTGGGTTTTTTTTTATTCTTCCATGTCGGGAAAGGGGCTTTGGGTTTTTTTATTCTTCTTCCCTGTAGGGAAAGGGCCTATGGTTTTTTTATTCTTCTTCCCTGTCACCAGGGGACCATTCTTGGCAGCTGCATAGCAAGTGCCATCAAAAGTACAAAGCTAGGGTCCCAGGAGGATTAAAAATTTGTGGTACCTTTTGATGACCAGAAAGATTGTCAGTGATAATTCTACAAGAGGTAGAAACAACATGCAAGCAAAGCAGAGCTGAGGAAATACATCTGGAGGTTAGAAGAGAAAAAATGAAAGAAGAAGAATAAAAAATGTGAAAAAAGAAAAAAAAAAAAAAAAAGCAATACAACTGTAGAGTGAAATAACTTCAAACTGATCCCCATTAGTTTTCAACCTTAATAATCATCAATTCTGCCACCTTTGTCCACAGTCATCCAGCCTTTGAGCACAACTCTCTGTGAAACTTCAATATGGGAGAGGGGCTTTGGAGTCAATTACCATGGAATTTCTTAATATAATATCACAAAGATGATGAATTTTTCACCATGTCATCAATAATTATGGGTGGTTAGCTTCTGACTGTGGGAATGTTCAAAATCCAGCACAAGCTCAATTGGGGCAAACCCCTGGGACTGTGCCTCCCTCACCTGAGGCTTTCTGGATGCAGGAATCAATTATTAAACCTCAACCACAGCCACAAATAACTTCAAATATTACATAATTTCAGATCATTTCTCAAAATTCATAAATTGTATCTTGAATTTCCATTGTATCATAGACAAGGAAGAAGGACCACAACTGGCCAGGGACTGTCTGTGTATTGCACCTTGCAAGAGGGACTTGTGTTGAGCTGAAATCTCTCAAAGAAAATGGCCAAGGATCAATACCAACACCAAGGTGGTAAGGAGAAGCAAGAAGTGATTTAATTAAGAATTGAAATTCAATGAATTTACAATTTTGAATTAGTCCTGTTAATTTTGAAATGTTTGAAGAGTTAAAGATGTTCCAATGATGCTCACACCTGCAGCAGATGTGGAAAGCTGTGGCTTGGTTTTGAAAGCTGTATGGATTTGAGTGGATATTGTGATAAACTCTTTCTCTTTATTCAGGATTGCTTTGGGCCTTCCAGAATAGCTTAATTAATTGGTTCACAATTTCTGATTTCAGGCTTGTTCAGGTTGGCTATGTGTAAAACTTGAGTGTTTTCAACTTCAAATTTCAAATTTTTATTTTGCTCTTTTAAGTTGTTGTTCTAGTCTTTTTTCATCTACTGCATATCATTTTCTTCAGCTGTCAGGAGGCCTCTACATAAAGATAGATAGATCATAAACATGCAAAATTCTTACTGTTTTCATTTTGTTGATGTAGATTTGAATTTCAAGGTTGAGGTGATCAATATGTTTTTGGTCCAAGTAGTGTGGCTCATCCAATTATTGTTTTCATCTGTGAAATCTCACTGGTAATATATTAGCTTGTGAGAGGGCCTAACAGAAAATTGGAGAAATGTGTTCCAAGCAACGTCTGTCTAATCAACACACCCTTTCATTTTTTTTTTTCAAATTCATGCAATCTCTTCTGAGAGTTCCCTCATATGTTATTCATCATCAGCTAAAGAATCAAATTGTATTTTTCTACTGGACTTTAGACTTTGATTCTCCACTTTCTACTCATTGAATGCAGTTTTCCAATGCTTCAATTCATCCTGAAGCTAATTTCACATTTTTTCTGTGAGAATTGTGAGGCTATTGTAGGTAAATTCTGATTAATGTGATGTTAACCTATAATCTTCTGCTCTTCAAAGTATTTTAAGTTCTGCTAAATCCCATGGGATTATCAGGTTTTTCTGGCTTGTGAGTTCACTTATTTCCACATATTTTCTTTTCAGAAACTTAAATTCTAATGTATTCAAATGTATATAGCCCTTGATTTCCAAGAGGTTCTGCTTGTGTCCAGTTTTTTGGTTAATTAAATGTTTGAATTCTTGAAACAACTAGTTTTCATTGCAAAACAATATATTATTTTAGAGGTGATTGGAGAAATGGGGGTTTCTCAGTACCTAAACTTATTTCTCAATTAGAAATACTCAGCTCACTACTAGACACCCCTTCAAAGACACAGGGTCTAGATTCTTGATTTGTATTTCAATCATTTTTTATTCCACTTCCTGAGTACCACAACAATCTGGGTCTGAAGCCTAAAAATTGAAAAGGAAATTTATGAGTCATGCCCGGCCCCCAGTGCTTTCAGGGGTTTCTTTTTGGACCTGCAAAATGTACGGTCCCACGGGCCCCCTACGGGGCGCGGGAGGGCACCCAGTCAGTTGAGCCACCAGCTTGCTTGTACAGCAATCGGATCTCAAACTCAACACTACTCATACGACCACCACCTCAGTAAGTACACTTCCAGGTTCCAGTACCCCAGTTATATCCATCCATCTCTCCACCAGCCCAAGAAAATACGTACCATACTAATAGCCCATCTTGACAGAACAGTTGCAAAGCGAAAACTATCTGCCGGTGCAAAAAAAAAACACTGTCACTTGGAACGATCAGCTCATACCCAATAACTTCTTGCTTTCAAACTATCGTGCACATTCTTCGCGGTTTTTGGTCAACCTGTGCTGCAAGACAATATCAATCAAGGAATTCATACAAACAATCCCCCCATTGAATGAGTCAGACTCCTGCCCTTTTTTGCCTCACGCCAGTATCTTTGCGAACAAAGCAACAACACAGGAGCGAGCGGAGAATACCAGACTGTCGTCGTTTGGCGGGGCGTTAGCGCTGGGGGATCTAGTCAACAATACACTCGGACGAAAAGGTTAGGATGTCCTACTGAATTCTGTTTTGACGCAAGAGCACAAGAACTTAATAATCTGTTTCATCCTGCCTGTCTTGATCATTTAGAGAAAATTTCAGCTGATTATCAGATCGGGAGTTGACCCTCCCACCCCATCAACACCCAAATCAAAACTATCAACTGGACATCCGTTGCAACAATCTCAAATCATCTTATGCCCTCGCCGATTGACGACATTTAACACTTTTCAGTGCTCCTCTTAACACCCCTGGTCTTGTCGACTCCAACTCACCCTCTTTGACCAGTTCCATCTCCAGTCATCCATCATCACCAGCCTCCGGTACTCTGTCACAGCGCCCTCGACAACGTCGCCACGCATCGTCCGTTTCCCAGCTCATAACATTCAGAGCCGCTTATTTTTTGGAGGATCGCGACCATTATTCCAACAATCCGGGAGAGCTATGTCTATCCCATGAAATGACCTCGGATGAAACATTAGGACAGAGAGATGAATTGCCAAGTGCACCACTTTTTTGGCATCCCGGCTGCACCAAGGTCGAAAACAGCAGCATCTGTTGATGTTCCACACCCTTCCCTCAACCATTATTTGAGCCACATCAAGAAGCCTTTACGATCGGAGCTCTATAAGGACTTTGCGGACTGTGTGGACTGCTTACCGGAGTTCATGTACAATCCGGACAAGGAGGATGACTCGAAAGATGTTGATGCAGAATACATTAACGAATTATACCTGGTCATCTGGAGCGCATTTATCCCCAATACCAATGTCAAGCCCATTTCGACTAATGATAATATGTCGAATTAGTGCAGAAAAAATCGTCGAAGTTCCTGTCGAAAAGGTCGTCAAAGTTCCTGTCAACAAGATCGTTGAATTTCCTGTCGAGCGGAACGTTGAAGTTCCCGCGGATCGGCTCCTTGAGGTCCAGAAGATTGTCACAATCCCGACGCCCTCTTCCCCAGAAGCAGATCCCTAAACCCCTCCGGAGACTCAAGCCGTCACCATTACTGCAGATCATACCCTTCCCCCCCAGCAAGTTAAATCAAATGACGATACCAACAGACTCCCCATTGAGAGAATCGTGGAGGTCAAGAAGATTGTCGAGGTTGAGAAGATTGTGGAGGTTGAAAAGATCGTGGAGGTCGAAAAGATTGTGGAGGTCGAAAAGATCGTTGAAGTGGAGAAGAATGTTGAAGTCAAGAAGGTAGTTGAAGTGGAAAAGATTGTGGAGGTTGAGAAAATTGTTGAGGTGGAGAAGCTTGTGGAGGTCGACCAGATCATTGAGGTGGAGAAGTTGGTCGAAGTGGAAAAGATAGTTGAGATTCCGTCAGAGAAACCGCAGTCTCAACAGATGGATCTTGCGCCAAGGGAAATTGTCAAAAAAGAAAAAGTTGCAGATCGGACTCGAGACACAGATCACGTCGCCGCCGAACATCCGCTGCCCGAACCCTCCTCACCTACACAATTTGTCATGACTCAGACTGATCTCACCTCCAGTAAGATTGCTTCTCTTGAGGCTAAATCTGCGAAACGACTCAGTCACTTCAGCACCACCACTGAAGGGTTCTCCAAAGACGGCACAGCTCTATAGCAATTCAACTCTCAGTCATCAAAGCCTCCCAGTTCCAAACAGCGTAACCGCTACTCTACCATGTCTCAATTCTTTGGAAATGGTGACAATGAGAGTGGAGAGCAGATGTTTTCTGCTGACAAAGCTTTGGATACTGATCACGAGGAATTTCAGGATGCTCCAGAGAGCCTGGCCTGCGCTGTTCGATTCCTCAAGCAGTATGGAGCCAGTGGTTCCACTGATCTCTCCACGGCTCATCTCCTCGTCCGCGGAGCAGACGATGTCGAGAGTGTTTCCAGCCTGTTTCTGGCTTCCAAGTTCGCCAAACGATACACTTTGGAAGACCCGTCATCTCCTTCAATTTGTTCCATCAATTGAGCAATCACGCCTTCACATTTTATCGAATCGGCCCCAATCAAGCACTCCCTCAAAAGTGTCATGCTCGAGATTGGTGTACAAACTGAAAGCTTAGATGAGCTTCATGTTCAACCTCCGCAAAACTCAATTTATAATTCGGGTGATCGGGATTCAATGGCAACATTTGGTCATGGCTCAGCGTCCTGTGGCCCAGATTGCTCTAGAGACAGTCAGGCATCGTCAATGAAGGTCAATAGACGAATTCAAGTTTCTCCGCTTGGCAATAGTCCAACTCATGCGCATCAGCACAGCGTGGCTTTGCCCACGGAGTTGGATGACTTTTCGAGGACCCATGGCCATCTCAGTTCCATCATGACTGTTACTGATCTCTATGACCCATCCCAGCCTCACCTACTCCAAAAACTCGTCACATTCAGCATCCCAGCCATGATCATATCCAATCTCATCACCTATCTCTTCTCCTGCCAGAATCAATCACTTGAAACTCAGCCAACAACAGCAACATCCCTCACACCTCAACTCAAAAATCAATTTAAAATATTCAAACAAATCCTCATCAATCTCCCCCATCCCGTCACTGCTGCAGATTTACCGCAATCAACGTCTTAAGCTAGTGGCTTCATTCCTGGAACCCTCGGCACCAGGTTCACAAAGGATCAACATCGTTTCGCCGTGAGTGTCACCAAACAATTGAAGAAACATCGCTCTGCTGGCCCTTTCCTTCTTCCTGTCAACCCTGTAGCTCTCAACATTCCAGATTACTTCGACGTTGTTGAACACCCAATGGATTTGACCACCATTGAGACACGTCTGGGCAAAGGTGAAGTCCCCACGCCCTGCTGCAGCTCAATAAGCTCCCAGCCCACTAGTCACTGGTTTTCTAACCCTCATGTCTGTGTCTGTCTCTGTCGTTTTCAGCCGGAAAACCTTGTCATTATCGATTGGTTGAATAATTGGTTGCGGATATCCCACTTGTCTTCAGCAATTGCTACTTGTACAACGGACCCCCGACTTTGTCATTCTATTCTCGAGCGGCGTTGGAACTCAGTATTCAATTCAAGACCCAAATGAAGAAGATGCCACCGGATGAGCCCCTTTCACCCCCGCCCACCAGCCGAAGCCAGAGTCTTGCCAAGCTGCCTTCAAAGCCCAAACAATCTACAGAAACCCGTGTCCCGTCTGCTGCCCCTGAACGGAAGAGCGGGTCCCCCATGACACACCACAACTCGGCCCAACCTGCACATCAGAACGGGGGCCAGAAATGACGTTCCTCCTCTCCCCAGCATCCCCGGATCGACAAATTGCTCTGGAAATCTTCTTTGACATGTCAGTTGCATTGCCTTGTTTTACCTCTCGCGCCTTTCCTAATTTAATGTCTGCCACTTCCAAACTCTTGATACAGCATCTATGGTTGATTGAAGACTGTAGATCGTGATATTACCGCCCAGGTAAGCACTCGTCCTTTCTCCTGCTGTTAAGTTTCTTACGATTGGTTGTTATCCCAGTGTTTGGTTATCATGAAACAAGCCAATCCTGCTTTGATCGATTACATGCAATATGACCTCGATCATACCAATGCCAGCAAAGGCGAACACTACCGTCTTGCTAAGGAGTTTGGACAGATGCTCTTGAGTAACTGCCGGAAAGCTGTCGGCACAGCCCCCCTGTGTCGAGATGGTTAGTTGATTGGTCTGCTAAGGCACTACAGAGATTGAGAAGGTTTACTCACGAGATGTATGCTTTGTAGTTACCTTCCCCACGGCCCCCAAGACTACTGTCACTCTGAAAGGTGAAATCGTTTACGAGGAGGAGAAATGTGTTGGTGTCTCTCGACTTGAGCGCTACGTAGCTGAGATGGTAGCTGGTTCCAAGTAAGTCACGCGTCTGGAACTAAGCTTCTTCCAATGATTCAGGATTACTGCCGAGATGAACGTAAGTTCTCTGCCTAGTTGAAACGAGTTGGCCGACCCCTCTGACTCTCTGTAAAATTTACCACAGTTGGATAAGGTCCAGGAATCCATTCAAAATCTATACAAACTTGTCAAATCTCAGCCGACTATCGCCAAAACTTAGATGGCTGTGATCCAATTGTTGTACGGAGAGGTTGTGAAAGGTCTCTCGCCGCACGAGCGCAATCGAGCTGGCAATGACCAAGAAGTCGCCGTCCCTCCAGTCAATTCTTCAGACCTGTGCAAGCCAAACCGACTGCTCTCTCTGGCGACAAGACGCCGCTATTACACCTCAAGCGAAAAGTGGGAAGTAACTGGGTTTACAGCAGCAAGCTCACCACTGTGCGCCATCTTCACTCTATGATTTCCCCGATATGATGTTGATCATTGCTCCTCATCCGTGTCTGAAAACATAGGTTTATCTTGACGTTTTGACGCCGTTGCAGTTGCGCCCAATCCATTTGCAGCGCTCGGTGGTGATACCACTGAGACAAGCGGGCCAGGAGTTACTCGCAAGCCCAATGCAGCTGAGCTAGCACCAACAGGAGGACGACCCTGATTGAATCTGGCACCACGCACGCTACCCTTGCCCAGAGGGACAGAGACCCGCCTCAAAAGGGCAGCTCTTTTGCTCCAAGTCGGGTCACGCCGTTAGGATCCGACAATGGACATAGCGCGTCTGGTGGTAGTATTATAAAAGCTGCGATGCCGGACCACAAGTCAACTGATGCTGAACCCACTGCAGCTGATACTGTCAGCAACTGGAGAAGATTCAAACCGCTTGCCCCTTCCGTGCAGGAAGCCTCATCAGCAGGTTTGTACACACCTTCCTTGAGCCCAGCTTGTGTCAAATCCTGGAATGCTCATGTCTGTTCTCAATCTAGCACCTCCAACTGCCCCACCTACACGGCGCAAGCTCGAACTTTTGGCTAGAATTGTCACGTCATTGGATGGAGCTTCGACACCCCCCACATCTGTCGTGCACAATAGGCCATCCCCCTTTGCAGTTGCCAAGCCCATCGACAACAGTGAGCGAGAAAAGGTAGTTCAAGACAAGCTTGACCGGGAACAAGCTGATTCGTCTGCAACTAACGCCAAAAATCCCCATGCTACCCTTGATGCGATGCCTGACGTTGAGGCCAAAGGATCACCTTCTGTCGCCCCCTGCCACCCCCAAGCTACCCAAGCCACCCAAGCCCAATCCATTCGGAGCTGCCAAGCCAGTCAACACTTTACAAAAAGAATTAGAAGTAGAACAGAATCTTACAAGGGATGAGGCCCTCCTGGAAGGAAAACTGAAAAAGGAAGCGTCCGAGACCAAAGCAGTCCCTTCAATTCCAACCAGCTAACCTTTGGACTCAGTGGCATTTGCACACGCATGGGCCGCTCTACCACCACCCACCAGCAGTTTGTCGAAAGCTCCGCCAGGCTCAATCGTCTCTCCCCCCCCCACGGCTTCTCTTGGCTACTCACAGTCAGCTCTCCTTCCCTTATCCTCCTCATGCGCAGGATGATCTTCCCCTCCCGCTCGATCTGAAAGGTCCTCAGATCCCTGCCCTCCTACCTACCGAACGCCCTATTGTCTTGAACTGGGACTTGAGTCATTGTTTTTGATTCATGAGCTACTACAACCATTCTCATCAACCCGCTCACCAAAGAAAAAAAAACAGATGAAAATCTGTACCAATACAGCACCAGCATTTGATCTGTCTGTCATCTCCAAAATGGTTAGCTTTAATTACCAAATAGCCAAACAGACTCATTTCGGCGGTCCCTTTGCTTCTCTGGGCTCTCCTTGGGAGTTCAACTTGTGTGACGAGGGACAATGGTTGCAGATCACATCCATGAATGGCCAATACGACCTCCAGCCGCTTTCTCCTGTAGAGTATCTCGACATGATCTGGGTTTCGAAATCTAGCGGATCAAGCTACTTCTGTCAACACTAATTCTTTAACACCTCAAGCATGTCGCGTGACTATCAAGACATTGACATGTCCTTGGCCACAGCCGATTGCAAAAACCTTCCGGGGTGTCATGGACTCCCTATTCTCACTGGTGCGGAGTGCTCTAGAAAATCTTCTCTCGCCAAGTTTTTCTGCCGCAACACACGAGCGCTTGTCATCTGGAACTATCTTGGCGAGACCTCAATTTTCTCAAAGGGGTTTTTTTTTCCCACAAAATCCATAAGCTGGTATTGTGTGCGCTTCAAATCGTGAATCAACTCGGTCGTGCTTTTCAAACGTGTAAGGGCGCCTTGCTGGAACTCAAAGCCGGAAAATCTGCATGTCGATTCAAATGGATTGATGGTCCTCTTGTGAGTGCTATGAAGAAGGGTCAATGGCTGTGGATAGAGAATTTGAACCTATGTAGCGCTTCAGTCCTCGACCGGCTCAATCCCCTGTTTGAAGGAGCTGGGAGACTGCAGCTCGCAGAAGAAGGCATGACTCAACAGGGGCATTGAATCTACACGCCGATCATTCCACCGTCCTTTGACCACCAGGCTACCAGCGACAAGGTCACATTGGCATCAAGTCCTACCTCGTCGGCCTTTGGACCCATCTTCGCAAACAGGATTTTGAATGCTAGCATCCCCAACTCCAAATCATCGCATTACTTTATGGATCCACTTGACTGTTCCGGATGCGGCCTGAATTCATTGTCGATAACGCCATCCTCCTCAAAACACACTGCGTCGCATAGCATCACCAACCATCAAATATCAGAGCTGATTGGAGAGGTAAAGCTGTGCTATCCGAAGCGATTGGATGATTCAATCTGAATAGCTTTGGGATCGATATTCTTGGTTTGATTGATTCAGCTGTTGTCCACCGAGAAACATCTGATGATGGCACTGCAGATTTTCTTCGAAGCTATTAAGCATAATTGGATATTAAGTGAACATGATGAGAAAGTTCAGGTAAGCTCATCTTCAAGCAAATTCAATGACTAGACTAGTCGCTGAATTTGACCTTCATGCCTTCCTCCCTAGGCTTATGAGACTCTAGTATTACTGCTGAGGTCCAAGGCTCATTTGATCACACCACCAGTACATACATTGGACTGTGCTCCGCTTTGCTGGTATCATGGTTAACAATTCGCAAAATGTATCATCCCCCTTGCCCAACCAACTGTGCAATTTGTCTTTGTTGGACGAGGTCGCTTCAGCAGCTAAACCGGAGCTCGAGCACCACAACAATGGGCCGCGGCATTGGGAGATAACCAACCCATTGGCAGTTTGGTTCTTGTTTCTGGATTTTGACTTGTGGTTTCCAACTTCCCCGAGCGTTCAACACTTTCACTTGAGAGTTTATGTGGTTTAATCAAGACAAGCATATGGAGTCGGACCTACTGGGCATAGGATTCTACTGAAGGACCTCTCCTGCTATTGACCACTCTCCTTCTACACTAGCCACTAGTCAAGTCTTCTCCTTCCCGCGCTGCCATTGACCCTCAGGTCATTGCAGATGCCGGCTCCCCCACCCAGGCTGCCAGCAAGCCTGCCTCCAAGGCCAAACCCGCCTCCGAATGAAAGGCCCCATCTTGGCCAAGCCTGCCTCTGCTACCACCAAGAAGCCCGTCTCAGCCGCCAAGAGACCCACCTCTTCAGCCACCAAAAAAGCTACTGCACCTAAGAGAACTTCTCCATCCGCCACCAAGGTATGTAATGTCATCTCTCACCCCATGCCTTTGCTCACTCTACTAAACTCAGCTCTTTCAGGCTTCTTCCACCGACCTCAAGCTCACAATCAAAGACATCATCAAGGACGCCACTAAGAATAACAAGGAAAATGTCTGCGGCGGTGTCAGTCGTCCAGCAATCAAGAAGTCGTGCACTTCCCCCTTGCCCCTCGGTCAAATGTCTGATACCTGCTCCCCATATTCTCTTTTGCAGATACCTTGTCTTCCGATTCAAGGTCCTGGACATCCCTGCCAACATTACACGTCTGAACAAATTCATCCAGCGTGGGGTTGAGAAGGGCATTTTTGCGCTTCCTAAGGGAGCCAGTGGGAAAGTCAAACTAGCCAAAGCCGTCTTGAAACCCAAGGCTCCTGTTAGTACCACTCTTATTGAAGCTCATAGCCACAGTCTGTGTCCCCTCTCTGATGGCCCCTAGATCTTTTCCCAGAAACCTACCTCCAAAGCCGCCAAGCCTGCTAGCAGGCCCGCTGCCATTAGGAAAATCACCAAGCCAAAAGCTGTCGTTAAGAAGGCTGACCCAAATCCCACGGGGGCCAGGAAGACTCTCAAGAAATTCCTCACCGCTCCCCTGAAAAAAATCACTACTGCAAAAGAAGTGAGTTTTCCGTTGCTTGGTCAAATTCCAGTTATTGGTCTCGCCACTGACTAGTCAATCCTGTTTTTTGTCCACCAGCAAGAAGACAAGTATGTTCTTGACGGATTGGATGACCGTCGATGGGTTTCAAGAAGAACCCCAAGATCATGATTCCAAAAGCTGTCTGATTCGATCGGCTTGTGGCCGGTGCTCTGTTTGACAGTAAACAGGTGGGTTTGATATGAAAATGGTTTTTTTTATCCACGCGTGCTTGGTAGCAAAAAGCTGATCCCTTCAAACGTATTCAGACTTGGGGAGTTTTTTGCGGAACAGTTGGATAACTTTTGAGAGACGGAAAATGAGAGGGGTGGAGATGGAGATACCTCAGCGCAATTGAGGAAGCTTGGGATGGTGATCATCAGGAGTTTGGTGGTCCGCTCTGATCTTGCACTTGTAAACGGATTGTTTTTTTTTCTTTATTTTGATTTTTTCTTTTCTTGTTCTTTTTGCTTACGTTGTTTGGAGCTGCATTGTGATGGCTCAATTCAGTTGTATAACGTTTGCAGGAAAAAAAAAGGAAAGGATTTAACAAAAGAAAAAAAAAGAAGAAAGAAAAACAAAAAACTACGCACACATCAAAGCAAGATCAAAAAGAAACTAGGTAAGAAAACAAGGAAACAAAAAAAAAATCAGGATTGCATCGACAAGGTTGAGGTTGTATCGGTTGGTATGTCCAATATAGTATCAACGGGGGCGAGCTTGTATCAGATTGGATGTCCGAGATAGCATTGGGATGGCCGAGGATATGTCACCCAAAACCCATGTTGCATCAAACCCGGCTGTCTTTGCATTGAGCCTGGCCGAGGTTGTGTCGCCTTTGTCCAAGGTTGCATCGAGCAACCCTGGTGAAGGATCGCGGGTGCCAATGCAACAGCGCCGGCAGTGTTATTGAATCGGCCATTGCATCACTGGAGGCCGTTATTAAACCGGTATGGGCTGATAATGCATCAGTGTCCCATTGAGCCGGCTGCAAACCTGTCGACATAACATCAGCAAAGGGTTAAGTTGGTGGGACGCGCGGCGACGTTACATCGACCATGTCCCATTAAAGATGGGGCAAGGTCAATGCAACATCGCCGCGCGTCGACCCAACATTGGGTTGACGTTGTATTGGACGCTTCAGCCGATATAACATCGGTTCAAGCCGTCCGATTTAATGGCGGATACGGCCAACCAACGTAATCATGTTGGCAGTGATTCATCATTCACAATGTTGTTGTTGAAATCACTAAGTAGTCTGTTTTCCATTAGTTGCCATCAATCATGTTGTCGTTGTTGTCTAATTGTGATTTGTGTCTTGAAACACATTGGTTGTAACTTTGTTACTGTTAGTATCTCTTGTCATTACATCTCTCTTTTTTATTGTTTGATTGTTCTTATTTCTTTTATTGATCTTCTTTTATGTTTCTAGTCTACTACTACTGGCTGCGTATTGATTTTGCAATAAAGAGAAATCTTGACAAGTCATTACACTTATATAGTAAAAAAATGGGAGATTTCACAAGTTTCCATATCACAGAATGAGGCATTATTGCCAGACTAAACACAGATTAGACAGGATTTTCCAGCCTAAACGCAGATTAGGAGGCATGGAGTGTTCTCTCAACCACAATTAAACAAAATCGAATGAAATAGAACTAGCAAAATGAATTAGAATAAGAGATGCATAAAAGATAATGCATAAGAAGAGAATGAATAAAATGGGTGGAAAATTGTATGCAATATGCATATGGACTGTAAGAGTCTGGGAAAAATAAGAAATCCAAGAAGGGTCTGAAATCCGTGTATTTTGCAATCCAGTAAAGATATGAAGATGGTTTCAGTGGGTGACTAGGGTTTATTTTGTTTGTGGAGTCCCTTTTTTAGGTTAGTTTTATTTTATCTTGAATGGTTGATGCATAAAGTATAATTTTTTAAATTTTCCCCTCAAAACACAGGAAAATAGACCACACTGTATTACCACCCTGTATTACCACCCTGTATTTTCCTCATCTTGAAATCTACATTATAAGAGATCAAGAACCTGTTGTCTTCCTAAAACCCAGTCATAACAGATTCATGCCTTAATTTGAGAGGAAGTGGAGGAATTGCATGTTGGGTGCCGCAAGCATTAAAAAGAAATTTAAATAAATACAAGAGCAAGCATACAAAGAAGCAGCAAAGAGAAAAGAAGCCAAAAATAAGAAACAGAAGACAATAAAAAATTTATCAAAAGGAAAAGAAGAAGAAATGGCCAACCCCACACTGGAAGATTTCTTCTATATGCAAAACATTGTAGCTCAACTAGAAGCAGTGCTTGCTCAGTAACAGGCTGCAGGACCAAAACCAACTCTTACTTGATCAGAACATAATCTTGTTTGAAGTTCATCAAATCTCCAGCCAAATTCCACAACACGCAAAACCCGCGATAAGGAACTCTCAAATACAATGGCTCCAATTTCCAAATTTGGGAAAAGAAACTGAACTGTATATTCCGCTATGTCTTCCAACCATCCAAAAAAGGTGTGTTCATGGATCTGAAAGATAATTAACTTCAAAGCCAGCTCCAAAAAAAAAAGATACAATTGCATGCATCATTTGATCTTCCATTGATGATACACTACTTCGG